>PISX010002916.1:0-148573 GCA_004024625.1 Mellivora capensis | reverse complement strand
ATTGAATTAACTGCAAGACTAAAGAATCATGGGGAGAAAGCCATGAATTCCGCGCATTGCTTTCTCCTCCTCTGGAGTTCCGTTGCTCTCCTTGTTAAGTGAACTTGGTCTTGGCTGGATTTCTTTTGATCTTCTGGGGGAGGGGCCTGTTGTAGTGATTCTCAAGTGTCTTTGCCCGAGGCAGAGCTGCACCGCCCTTCCCAGGGGCCGGGCTGATCCGCTCGGTTTCGCTTTCGGGAGCTTTTGTTCCCTGAGCGCTTTCCGTAGAGTCCGGAGGACGGGAATGAAGATGGCGGCCTCCTAGTCTCCGGCCCGGTAGAGCTGAGATTCGGGGCTCCACTCCTCAGAGAAAAGCCCCGGCCACTCCCGTCTCCCTCGCCTCCGGCCGCGCTCCGAGCTCACCCAGCCTGCGACCGGTTCAAGGTAACCCCGAGCTGAGAGCTCACTCCTCGGCTCTGTCTCTGTAGCCGGCTTCCCGCTCCGATACCTGCGAGCTCTGCGACACTCAGACACCCCCGATCCGTCTGTGACCCTGCGGGACCTGGGGCCACGCTGACCCCGCGTGGGCTTCACCCCGGTTTAGCCTCTGGAGCGACGTCCCTCCGTGGAACAGACTTTGAAAAGTCCCGATTTAGTGCTCCGTGGCTCCGCCGCTTGCCGGGAGCCGGCCCCCTCCCCCGCGGTCTATCCTCCCGTCGCTTTCGATTCACTTCTCCGCCAGTCCTACCTTCCAGAAAGTGGTCGATTTCCTGTTTCCAGAATTGCTGTTCTTCCTCTCTTCGATCTCCCATTGGATTTGTAGGTGTTCGCAATGGTTTGATGAGCTCTCTAGCTGATCTCCTGCGACCTGATGTCGTCTCAGCGGCTACTTCTCCGCCATCTTGCTCTCCGGGTTTATTTATTTTTAAAGATTTTATTTAATATTTGTCAGAGAGAGACCACAAGCAGGCAGAGTGGAAGGCAGAGGCAGAGAGAGAAGCAGTTTCCTCACTGAGCTGGGAGCCCGATGTGGAACTCGATCCCAGGACCTGAGCCAAAGGAAGATGTTCAACCAACTGAGTCACCTAGGAGCACCTAGTCAAAGCAGTTTTAAGAAAGAAAAACAGGGGTGCCTGGGTGGCTCAGTGGGCTTAAGCCTCTGCCTTCAGCTCAGGTCATGATCCCAGGGTCCTGGGATCGAGCCCCGCATCGGGCTCTCTGCTTGGTAGGGAGCCTGCTTCCTCCTCTCTCTGCCTGCCTCTCTGCCTACTTGTGATCTCTGTCTGTCAAATAAATAAATTTTTAAAAAATATTTAAAAAAAAGAAAGAAAGAAAAACAAAGCTGGAGACATCATACTCCTTGCTTTCAAACCATATTACAAAGTTATAGTAACCAAAACAGTATGATAACGGCATAAAAACATACACAAACAGAATAGAGGGCCAAGAAATAAAGCCACACTTGTATGGGCAATTAATTTACAACAAAGGAGCAAAGAATATACAATGGAGAAAGGATTATTTCTTCAATAAATAATGGCGCCTGGGTGGCTCAGTTGGTGAAGTGACTACCTTTTAGCTCGGGTCATGATCCCGGAGTCCCAGGATCGAGTCCTGCATTGGGCCCCCAGCTCTGCGGGGAGTCTGCTTCTCCTTCTGACCTTCTCCCCTCTCATGCTCTCTCTCTCTCTCTCTCAAATAAATAAATACAGTCTTTAAAAACTGGATAGAGACATGCAAAAGGAAGAAACTGGATCACAGTCTTCCACCAGGCATGGAAATAAACTCAGTGAATTAAAGACTTGAACATAAGACCTGAACCTGTAACACTCCTAGAAGAAAACATAGGCAGTAAGCTCCTTGACACCGGTCTTGGTAATGAGTTTCTGGGTCTGACATCAAAGCAAAGACAGAAAAACCAAAAATAAACAATCAGGACTACATCAAACTAAAATCTTTTGCATTAACAAAAGAAACCATTAACAAAATGAGAAGGCAATCTACTGAGTGGAAGAAGATATTTGCAAATGGTATATCCTATAAGGGGTTAATATCCAAAATAAATGAAGAATTTGTACAACTTGGAGCACCTGGCTGATTCAGTCAGTGGAGCAGATAACTCCTGATACCAGGGTCATGAGTTCAAGCCCCACTCTGGATGGGGAGCCTACTTAAAAAGAAAAAAAAAAAACTTCTGCAACTCAACACAAAAAAATAATCTGATTTAAAAACGGGCAGAGGACCTGAATAGATATTTTTCCAAACAAGATATACAGATGGCCAACAGATATGTGAAAAGATGTCCAACATCACCAATCATCAGGGAAATGCAAATCAAAACCACAATGAGATATCATTTCACACCAATTAGAATGGCCAGTATCAAAAGACAAGAAGTAATAAATGTGGGCAAGGACACAGAGAAAAGGAAACCCTATGCATTGTTGGTAGAATGTGAATTCTTGCTGCCTCTATAAAAATCAGTAGGGAGTTTCTTCCAAAAACTAAATATAGAAGTTCCATGTGATTCTGTAATTCCATTTCTGGGTACTCACCCAAGGAAAACAAAAACACTAATTGGAAAAGATATAGGCATCCTTATGTTCATTGCCACATTATCTACAATAGCCAAGATATGGAAGTAAGTGTTTATTGATAGATGAATGGATAATGATGTGGTATATATACTTAATGGAACATTACTGAGCCATGAAAAAGAAAGAAATATTGCCACTTGCACAACATGAATGGACCTGCAGGGTATAAGGCTAAGTGAAACAAGTCAGACAGAGAAAGACAAATACTATATGAATTCACTTATACGTACAATCTAAAAAAACGAAACCAACCAACCCACCAACAAAACCAGAAACAGAGGGGCATCTGGGTGGCTCAGTGGGTTAAAGTCTCTGCCTTTGGCTCAGGTCATGATCCCAGGGTCCTGGGATCGAGCCCCACATTGGGCTCTCTGCTCGGCAGGGAGCTTGCTTCCCCCTCTCTCTCTGCCTGCCTCTCTGCCTACTTGTGATCTCTGTCTGTCAAATAAATAAATAAAATATTTAAAAATAAATAAATATGGTGGAATAATGAAACACTAATCACTGTACATAGCTTTACCCATTTCTTGCTTATTATTACGGAGAAACTAAAGATATTTGGATCAATTGGTAAATATGTCTCATGTCACATTGAAACTTGTACTATGAGAAATATATGTCTCTAGATATTATGAAATGTATTCATAAAATTGTCCACCTAAAAAATATTGGTGTAGGGGCACCTGGGTGGCTCAGTCATTAAGCGGCATCTGCCTTTAGCTTAGGTCATGATCCTAGAGTCCTGGGAATGAGCCCTGCATCAGGCTCCCCGGCTTCTCCCTCTGCCCCTCCCCCGCTCATGCTTGCACGCTCTCTCTCTCTCGAATAAATAAATAAAATATTTTTTTAGAAGTTTAGCAAAGCAGTCTTATAAGAATTTATATGGTCAAATGCTATTCTTGCTACATGTAATGTAAATAACCAGGCCAAGCTGAATGCAAACAAATCCATTTCACTGTGATTATCTGGGAAAAATCATGGGGATAGTTGCAGAGAAAAATTACGTCTGTACTTTTGTCGATATTAGATTCTTTTTTCTTAAAGATTTTATTGATTAATTGATTTAGGCAAGGGGGAAAGAGAGTGTATGCATGTGCTTATGGGGGAGGGAGAGGCAGAGCAAGGGAGAGAGAGAGTGAGCAAGAGAATCCTCCCAAGCAGGCTCTGTGCTCCACACTCTGTCTAGGGTACTTGATCTCAGATCCTGAGTTCATGACCTGAGCTGAAATCAAGAGTCAGATGCTTAACCGGCAGACCTACCTAGGCGCCCCAACCTCTGGAATATGGAACAGTTTTTTGTTTTTTTTTTTCGGGCTAAAAGAAAACCTGGCCTAACTGATCCCTGGCCTTTTGATCTGTTTAGCTGGTTACCTTTAGGTCTGCGCTCCTGATTTAGGACCATTATATAAACTGGATTTATTATTGTTATTTTTTAAAAAATATTTTATTTATTTTTTGAGCAAGAGAGAGAGTGAGAGCACGAGCAGGGGGAGGGGCAGAGGAAGAGGGAGTAGCAGACTCCCTGCTGGGCATGGAGCCTGATGTGGGGCTCCATCCCAGGACCCCAAGATCATGACCTGAGCTGAAGGCAGATGCTCTAATGACTGAGCCACCCAGGCACCCCTGGGTTTATTATTCTGTTCCTTGTTTGTTTTATACTATCATTTTTTTAAAGATTTTATTTATTTATTTGACAGACAGAGATTACACGTAGGCAAGAGAGGCAGGCAGGGAGAGAAAGGAGGAAGCAGGCTCTCCGAGGAGCAGAGAGCCCGATGCGGGGCTCGATCCCAGGACCCCGGGATCATGACCTGAGCCGAAAGCAGAGGCTTTAACCCACTGAGCCACCCAGGCGCCCCTATACTATCATTTTAAAGCCTTGTAACCATTGCCCATCAAACCTTTGTAGAAATGATGAACCCAATGGGTGTTGCTGGCTCAAGGTTCAAGATGACCTCTAGCACTTACAACCTTGATAAGATAGAGACTCTAGATGGGAGATAACCCAAGAGTTCTCTTTACCCTTTCTTGTTACTGAAACAGGGTCTTAAATGGCTTCCATTTGCTATGCATTTTCCCTTTGACACGCAGCATGACAACTGGGAAAGGTCCTTCCCCGAAGGAACCCACTAACTAGACGAACCCACTAAATAGGGAAAGTCTGACTCTTTTTTTTTTTTAAGATTTTATTTATTTATTTGACAGAGATCACAAGTAGGCAGAGAGGCAGGCAGAGAGAGAGAGGAGGAAGCAGGCTCCCTGCTGAGCAGAGACCCCAATGTGGGGCTCGATCCCAGGACCCTGAGATCATGACCTGAGCCGAAGGCAGAGGCTTAACCCACTGAGCCACCCAGGCGCCCCAGGAAAGTCTGACTCTTGAACAGGGATGATTTCAAGAAAAGATCTTGATCAAAAGCGGGGAATGTGAAAATGAATAAAGGAAACCTCATTCATCAAAAATGAAGCAGAGACAGGGACAGAGGGCTGGCTCAGTAGATAAAGTGTGTAACTCTTAATCTCAGGGTCGTAAGTTCAAGCCCCACATTGGGCATGGAGCCTGTTTAAATTTTAAAAAATGGAGTGGGAAGCCATGAAGGGGGGCACACTCACGCACCACCATTCACATAGACCGGCAGGAAGAAGGGAGATGTCCTCTCCGCCAGGCAACCACAACCAATAAGAAGCCGCAGCCACTTATAGCTCTCATTTTCCTCTGATGAACTTTTGCTCGAAACAACCTTTCCCAACCTCCTCCTTTCCTCTGTAGAAGGATGTTTCCCTTTGTTCTCCCAACCTGCCCATGGTTCCTTCTAATGTGCGGTTTCTCTATGTGCAGTTTCTCTATTCCAGAATAAATTCAATTGCTGTTCCCTAAGCTTCATTGTTTACTTTTTAAGTTTGACAGCAGGTAGATAATATATTTCTCAAATATTTTATTTATTTGTCTATCCTTTTGGGGGGCGCGGGGCAGAGGGACAAGGAAAGAAAGACTTTCAAACAGATTCTCCACTGAGCCTGGACCCTGGCGGGGGGCTCGATCTCACCACCCCAAGACCATGACCCGAGCCAATATCAAGAGTCAGACGCTCAAATGACTGAGCTGCCCAGGCGCCCCCATATTTATGTTTATTGATTATTGATTGACACCTAATGAGAAAGCACTACCAAATATGGAGACATTTTATTTACCCAGCACCAGCAGGTCAGGAGGGATTGCACAGAATTTAATTTTCTAAATAACATAAACTTACCTCTCTAAATAATATGAAAACATTTGATGGGCATTTTCCCAAAATATATCTCCCTGGCTTTTTTGAGGGGGGGACACAGAAACATAAGGAAGAATTCCACACCAGTGTTGGTGCAGAGAACCACCCACAAATATTGACTCTGTTTCTCTCCTTTGGAGAAGACTCGTGTTTTACTGAATAAGAATGTTTAGGAGCAAATCAAATCTTAATGGAAAAAATTGTTAAAATCTTTATTGTAAACCTCCCCTCCTCCTCAGTCCCACAGAAACTTCTGCTGAAGAAAATCTCCAGGTTCTGCCAAGGACAGCAGGGTCAAGAGCCAGGCCCAGGTGCTCTTGGACTTAAAATCCAACAGTTTCCATCACTGCTGTTCTCTGAGTAAAGAAATGTATTTTTGTACCCATTTCTCCTTTGGCTGGGCACAGACTTTATGGCCTTTTTTGGTAGTGAATCTGTGGAAAGGAGAAGCTGACAGTCAATACAGAGAACTTTTGCTTCCTGTAGAGGAAGGGCGGGGATCATCCCCTTGATTCACTTTCTCTCGCCCTTCTGCAGCTGTTAGAGGCTCCGTTCCCTCTTCTGGTCCTCGCTTTCCCCTCTGCCCTGTTTCCTATTGGAGCCCATGCTCCCAGGCCCACCTCCCCCAGGAAATAATTTCCAACAGCTTTAGTCCAAAGCATGTAGGCCTGGACCATCCCTCTTAATTCTTTTGTTTTAACATAGAAGCTTTATGGAGATGTAATTCACATGCCATGCAATTCACTCTTTTAAAGTGTATCAATTATAATTCATTGGTTTTGAGTAGATCCATTCATGACACCAGCATTCATTTCATTTTATTATTTTTTAAGATTTTATTTATTTGACAGACAAGAGATCACAAATAAGCAGAGAGGCAGGCAGAGAGAGAGGAAGGGAAACAGGCTCCCCGCGCTGAGCAGGGAGCCTGATGCGGGGCTCGATCCCAGGACCCTGAGATCATGACCTGAGCCGAAGGCAGAGGCTTTAATTGACTGAGCCACCCAGGTGCCCCCACCATTCATTTTAGAACATTAGCTTGACCACCTCCCCCCCACCAAAAGTCTTTATTATTTTTGATTCATGGAATTGTAGCATGTCAGGTCTTCAAGCAAAAACACAAGGTCAAAGCCTGTCGTGCTGTTCCATTCTTAATCACATTATCATGGGTTGTTGGCCATGGCTGTTTATATAGGATTCCAACATTCCTTATGGCACTGTGCACCCATGAAGAGTGAGGGTCCTGCTTGATATCCTGAGTGTCCTCTAGCCCCAGATGTGATGAAAGACTAAGTTGGGGGTACTCTAGAGCCTGGCTCACAGGGCCCAGCAGTATTTATGGGGCTGGGGGAGCTCTAAGGCTGGCCCCATGCCAGGGAGAAGAGCCAAAACGATACGGGGTGCCTGGGTGGCTCAGTCATTAAGTGGCTGCCTTCAGCTCAGGTCATGATCCCGGGGTCCTAGGATCGAGCCCCACATTGGGCTCCCTGCTCAGCAGGAAGCCTGCTTCTCCTTCTCCCACTCTCTCTGCTTGTGCTCCCTCTCTCGCTGTCTCTTTGTCAAATAAATAAATAAAATCTTTAAAAAAAAAAAAGGTGGGAAAATGGGGGAGAAACAGGACTTTGTGAACCTTTGAGATTTCTTTGACATCATTGAAAGATGGGGATTTGTGCCCCCGCCCCTCGAATTAAGGCCAACCTTAGGGGCTGGTTGCCCAGTAGGTCGCGGCCGAGCTGATGCTGTGTGACCTCATAGGCTACATCACAGAAGGTTTTAGAGCTTCTGCCTGGTTCACTGGGACACTTATACTGGAGCTTTGAACTAGCTTGTAAGGAGGGTCCCCAGCTCAGGGAACCACACCCCGTGGAAGCCCAAAGTGGCCAAACAGAGACACCATGCAGAGAGGCCCCAAAGAGAGATGCCGTTCCATCTCATCCCCAAAGAGAGATACCAACTCCGGCTCCATCTGTCCCTCCCCCTACAACAGATGCCACGCCGGACCATCTGGCCAAGCCCTGCGGAAAGTCCTGTCCCACAGAGATCAGAAAGTGGTCACTGTTGTATTAACCAGTTGAGTTTTGGTGTGGTCCGTCACACAGTGACTGATAACTGATGTTGGCCTCTCCCCTTCCCTTTACAAATGAGGAAACTTGACTTGCCAAAGGTCACATAGCTTATAAGTAATAGAGCTACCGCTTTGAGCCTAGCTCAGGGCTCTTTGCAAGGTGTTACGAGTTGACCTCTGAAAAGCCCCAGAAAGCTTTAAATCAAGACACCAAGGAGAAGCCTATTAGCCCCGGAGTGTGCCCCTCCACAAACTGGGCACTCATGCGTCCCTTTCCTGTTCCTAACTATCTCAGAACAATGACATTCAGGTCTGCCCTTCTCCCTGCTTCTGCACCATTCTCTGCTGTTCGGGAACCCCATGCCCTTGGGAGCAGGAACCAGCCCTTCCCTGTGTGTTTGCATTTAAAGATAGCTTCCAGTTGGCAAATGTCTGCCATGGGCGGGCACAGCGCCAAAGACTTTGCCTGTGACATCTCGTTTAGTCCTGCCGGGGCCCTGTGTTCTCTGTCCCACTACTGACGAGCCCGGCATGACTTGGCTCCTGTCTGCCTACCCATCTGTAGGCGACGTGTTCCTCCTCCACACCTGCGGCTCTCTGCCCGGCACATCCTTGTTTCACTTTGGAACAATGCCATTCGCACTTATCCTTAGGAGGGGGTCTCAGTGCACATGCCGCGTCCTCTGGGAGACCTTCCCCGCACCAAATCAGGTCCTCGTGTGACTCTGATGGAGGCTCACAGAATATACCAACCCAAAATATGCCACTTTGGCAGAAGCATTATTTTGAACTAAAGACACTTAAAAAAAAAAAAACCAACAACCACCGCCCAGCAGGTGCTAGAAGGGAGTTCCGACTTCCTCTTTTTCCCCTGCAAGCAGAATTCCCATGTGAAAGATATCCTTCTTGTACCAGGAGGAAAGAAATATTCCTATTGCCAGAGATAGGAAGTCAAAGCCAAGAGAATTCTTTACAAACAGACCTTGTTAAGGTAAGTCTTACTGTCCCGTACAGCCTACCCTATAGATTTTAGTCGTATTTCCACAATCCACTCTCTCTGTTCAAGCTAGCTTAAAAGCACTTGGGTTTTGCCACTCCTTTGGGGTTTCATTTTCCTAAGGGGGCTCCCGTGTACGTGTAAAAATTTGTGTGCCTTTTTTTTTCTTTTAATCTCTCTTATGTCAATTTCCTTCTCAGGCTCCCCCGGAGCCCCTAAGAGGGCAGAGATAAAGTTCTGTCTCCTCTACAAGACAAATTCCCTCCTGCTCTCTTTCTTCATTACATTATCTATTTCATGCAAATGCCTTTAACAGCCTTTTCTTACTCTAGGATTAAGGTCTATAAGGGTTGTCTGTTCTCTTTTTTATACCCAGCACTTGGCACATTGTTTGACACATGGTATGAAAGCTTGGAGACCAAGGCTCCAGAGTCACACTTGTTAGCGGCAGAGGCAAAGTGACAACCCAAGTGGCCAGAGTCCCATCCTGAGTCTCACCTTGGTGCTGTGTGTGTGTGCCCAGCACCCAGGCACTAAAGTGGCTGGTGGGGACCCTGAAAGTCCAAATAAGAAATACTCACATCACGGCCTGCTGGGGGCAGCTGTTCCTGGTGAATTTATAGGAATGCACCGACTTCCAGGGAAGGATCCTGTGGCTGTATTTGAAGCAGCAGAACTTGGCTATATCACTGCCACCTAAAAAACAGGGAGAGGAAGGAGCTGGGAGTGGGGGAACCCTTTGCTTCTCCGCGCAGCCCACCCCAGGGAAGGGAGTAGGACATCTCCATACGTGTGGCTACTCCAGAATGGACACTGAGAATGAAGATCAGCAGGACAAGAAAGCCAACGGGAAAGTTCTTCATGGTGTTGCAAGCTGGGCCCTTCACAGCCTTCTCTCAAATTCCTTCTGACTCCACCTGACCCCCTCTTATAGGGCTAAGTTGTCCCCGAAGAGATTTCCAGAGAAAAATGTGGTGGAGAATAAAAGCAGCTTTTTTGACCCTATAGTGGAGAAGCAACCTGATACCTTTGCAAGAAGATTGGAAGGAAAGGAAAAGTCCTCTGAGGGAATGGGAGGAGCCAGCACACCATTGGGAGTTTCTGCCCCGGTGTTTTTGTCTGAACCAATGCTTTGTTGTTTGAAAAGCAAAAGAGGAGGAAATGATAATGGTTCTCCAGAACTGACTCAAAATACCTTAGAACACAGTTGATTTCCTGGATTGATTTCTGGCTCTCAACCAAAACTTTCTTTGCTTTTTAAGTACAGGTTCTCTCTCTCTCTCTCTCGTAAAGATTTTATTTATTGATTTGAGAGAGAGAGCACGAGAGGGGGAAGGGTCAGAGGGGGAAGAGTTAGAGGGAGAAGCAGACTCCCTGGTGAGTAGGGGCTCAATCCTGGGACTCTGGGATCATGACCTGAGCCTACGTCAGACACTTAACCGAATGAGCCCCCCAGGCTTCCCAGCATGGCTTATCTCTTGATGAGGCATGGACGGTCTCAGGACACGATCGATCATAGAGCAGCCTGGTCACAACAACAAAGGTTCAAGAACAAGGCTCTGGCAGGTACCTGTCCTATCTTCTCAGTGCCACCCATCATGCGACCCTTGGTGCCAGAGCTTTTGGGGGCACTTAGAGCTATCTCCTCTGGTTTAGAGGGTCCCAAACCTGGCAGAAATCAAAATTGTCTGGAGCCTGAAAAAAAACAAAACACCCAAAGATATTCTCTGTTCCTGCTTTGTACCTCCTGGATCAGGGTCTTTGGGAGAGACACCCAGGAATTTATATTTTAGCCAGATTTGACTAAAATGGGGAAAACGTATTCTAGAGTGGGGCTGTGAATTTCACCAAGTCTCAGGGAGGGGTAGAGTGGGACTTTCAGATCTGTATCTACCACCAACACCCCCCCCATCCGATAATGCTCCGCTGGGGCTTTAAAAATTCGAGTTTAGGGGCGCCTGGGTGGCTCAGTTGTTAAGCGTCTGCCTTTGGCTCAGGTCATGATCCCAGGGTCCTGGGATCGAGCCCTGCATCGGGCTCTCTGCTCAGCGGGAAGCCTGCTTCTCCCTCTTCCACTCCCCCTGCTTGTGTTCCCTCTCTCACTGTGTCTCTCTCTGTCAAATAAATAAAATCTTTAAAGAAAACATTGAGTTTAAGGCAAAAAAAATCCACTAACCATCTAGAACCACAGACTTTTTGAGAGCTAACTGGGACCCTTTAAAACAGCATGCCCCCTCCCCCAACACCTCAGTCATCCAGACTATTCTGACTGTGGTTCTGAACTCACTGTTGACGTTGTCTCAATCCAAGGCACTTCTGACTTTGACAAAATTCTTTTAGGTTCTTTTTAAAATTTGGCTGAAATATGTATTTCCATTACCTCTGCTCTGTTCAAAAATGCCTACTTTCTCTTCTTTTGGAAGATGAGCAAACTGAGGTTTTGGCAGATTTGAAGACCACTGTTTTCATTTGGGTTCCCCTAAAACAGGTGCTGAGACAAGGACCCCAGTGTAAGCAATTTGTGAAGGTGGGAATTCCAGAAGACACCGGTTGGGGAGAGCAGACAGGAGGTGGGAAAGGGAGGGCACCGACATGGGGGTGGGGGGTCAAGCAAGTTACTGCCTTGGGCAGCTGAAGCTTGGTAGCCTTGAGGGGCTCGGGGACCCATGCAGAACAAACCTGAGTCAGACCTACTGTGGGGTGAGGAAGTGGGGATATTAACCCTCCACCTCTCTTCATGTCTTTGGTTGAGGGCGGGATCCTGCATCTCTGTCTTGTCGTACAACCAGACTGAGTGCTCCGTGATGAGGGTAACAGCCCTCAGGCAGGGCAAGTGTCCTCAATAAGCAGCCTTTGACTCACAGAAGTGAGAGATAAGGGGTTATGAATGGGGCCCCAATAGCACCTGCTACCATTATTACGTTTGTCCTTGAATATTCTCTCTTGCAGGTTAAGCCTCCCCACCTATGCCTTCAGTTAGCCCCACGCCATTCCTCACCACCTTCACACACCAGTTCCCGCTTCAATAGCTACTGTGTGCTGACGATCCAGAGATTTCATAGATGGAACACAATAGACACTAACCATGAGGGGCTGATAGAGATTGGATCAGTTGGACTGTAGTTAGAATTTGGAACTTTTCTTCATTAAAAGGCACCAATAAGAGAGTGAAAAGGTGGGGGGTTCGGTAGAATTTTGCCATATGTCTATACTAGGCTGAAGAGTGTCTCCCCAAAATTCATGGCACTTTGGGATGCTATCTTATTTGAAAAACAGGGTCTTTGCAGCTGTAACTAGTTAAGAGGAGGTCCTATTTGGATTGGGATAGGCTCTTGTGATATTGTGGTTTATAATAAATATATATTTGGTCCACAGCCCTTGGCACGCAGCTCCTAAAACCTTCGTAAATTTCTTTCTTTCCTTTTTAAATGTATTTTAGAGAGCGAGAGAGAGCGGGTAAGGGGCAGAGGGAGAGGGAGAGACTTAAGCAGACTCCTCGCTGGGTGCAGGGACCGAGGCAGGGCTCAGTCCCACAACCCTGAGGTCACCACCTAAGTTGAAACCAAGAGTCAGATGCCACCCAGGTGCCCCAAACCCATGTAATTTTCTAAGCTGGGAGACCAATGGGAACATCTTTTGTTTCTAATATTTGGTCTTTTGTCCTCGTTCTTGAAAATATAGCTCCAGAGCAACACAGATGAAGGGGGCATCTTATCACACATAACCAGCCCCTTCCAACCACACTGTGTCGATGTTAAAGCCGTGATTTTTGAAAAGCCCCTACATAAAACCCCTGGGAAGGAGCTGGTTATAGCAGGGGTGGGGGGGACAGCCAAGTGGTTGGAAGACTAGAACTTTCAGCCCCACTGCCCCACCTCTGGGGAGGGGAGAGGGGCTGGAGGTTGAATTAATCCCCCAGTGTCCAATGACTTCATTAATTATGCCTTCATAATGAAGCCTCCCCCCAAATCCCCAAAGGGCAGGGTTTGGAGGGCTTCAGGGTTGGTGAACACATGCAGGCACCCTGCCCCCCAGCCCCCGAGGGCTTGGAAGCTCAGCACCCTTCCCCATACCTTGCCCTCTGCATCTCTTCCGTCAGGCTGTTCCTGGATAGTATCCTTTTAGAGTAAATTGGTAATCTAATCACCAAATCTAGTTTTCCTGAGTTCCATGAGCTGCTCTAGCCAATCCTGAATCCTGAGGAGGGGGGGTCATGGGAACCTGCAATCCACTGCCAGGTCAGAAGCACAGGTGACCACCTGAACTTGGAATTGGCGTGGAGGAGGGGCAGTCTCGTAGGGCCAAGCCCTTAACCCATGGGCTCTGAGGCTGGTAGGGTCAGGATTGAGCCCAGCTGGTGTCTGATAATTGCCTGGGGTAAGGAAATCCCACATCTGACATACAAAATGCAGCACTGAGAGGGAAGCATTGTAGGGAGTAGAGGTAAAGCAGAAGACTTGTTTCCCTTTCAGCTCTAAACCCCGTGACTGCTGTCCCTATAAGAGGACCACGTGAGAAGACACAGAGACACTCAGGGAGGGAGACGTCCATGTGAGGACAGAAGCAGAGACCAGTGTGATACCCACGTAAGTCGAGACCATTGAGGAGTGCCGGGAGCCACCACGTGCTAGGAAGAGGCAAGGAAGGATTCTTCCCTAGAACCTTCGGAGGGAGCCTGGCCCTGCCAACACCCCGATTTCAGACACCCAGCCTCCAGAGCTATGAGAGGACAGACGTCCGTTGTTTTACACCACCCTGTTTGGGGTAATTTGTTACGGAGTCTCTAAGGCACTAATACAACATATTTCTATAAAAGGACTGGAATTCAGAATATTTTAAAAAACTATAAATCCAAAAAAAAGATGACATAATAGAGAAATGGCTGAAACTTGAACACTTTCTGAAGGAGGAAACCCCAATGATGAATGAAAGAGGCCTCATTCTATTAGTCCTCAGAGAAATGCAGATTTAAACCACAATACAAATCTGCTCAAGCCCCAGGAGATAGCTCACCGGAAACAGATGGAAAATATCAAGAGCCAGTGAGATCATGGCTCCTGGAAACCTACCATAGTGGGAGTGGCAAAAAATGGGCGGTATTTACTAATGTTGAACGTACCTGTTCTCTATAACCTGGCAATTCTACTCCTAGGATTTGAAGCGTACTGATCAGAAAAGTGTACATGTGGGGCTCAGTTGGTTAAGCAACTGCCTTCAGCTCAGGTCATGATCCCGGAATCCTGGGATCAAGTCCCGCATCGGGCTCCCAGTTTTATGGGGAGTCTGCTTCTCCCTCTGACCTTCTCCCCTCTCATGCTCTCTTTCTCTCTCTCAAATAAATAAATAAAATCTTAAAAAAAAATTAGTACATGTGTTTGCCCAAAGACATTGTTCCGCATAACCCCAACCTGAAAGTTACGCAAGTATCCGTCAATGGTGCAGTAGAAAATGAATCGTGGTTTGTTAACACTGTCCACTGAATAATAATGAGAATGGACTATGGTTACATGTATTATGCTGAGGAAGAGAAGCCAGATGTGAAAGACAAATGGGATCCCATGGGCATAGAGTACCAACAAATCAGAGCTAACCCATAATGATGGTGGTCATTGGTGGTTACCTTTAGGAAATAACCAGTGGTAAGGGAGGCCCGAGGGGAGTTCTGAGGGAGACTGATACTCTCTGGTGCACCTTTTTATCTCGTGACAATTGATTGAGCTGTCTCTGTATGAATTTACGTACTTTTCTGTATTTCAATACATTCGTGAAGGAGAAGAAAACAATATGGCGGATGAATTAGTGAATCCTGACCCTTGCTCTATTCCCCACCCCCGCCGCCAGCCCCACGCCCCCCACCCTCCAGCCTGCTGGCTGGGCTCCCACCACGGGTGTATGGATCTCTCAGAACCTTCAATCCCATATGGTACCCAAGGTGTGGACTGTAATCCGCATTTCCCACTACTCTGGACAGGCTTCCAGAACCAGGCCTACTGTTCTGTTGTCAACTTCTTCCGGTTTGTCCCTCTAGGCCCACCTTCCCTAGATGAGTTGCCTCTCCGGGATTCCCCTCATTATAGACCGAATTGTGTTTCCTAATCCCCAGTGTAACTGCATTTGGAGATAAGACCCTTAAAGGGGTAATTAAGGTGAGGGATGGGGCCCTAATCCAATAGGACCAGCGTCCTTGTGAGAAGAGAAAGAGAGGCCAGGGATGTGTGCACACAAAGAAAGGGCCATTTGGAGGGACCGTGAACAGGTGACCGCCTGCACACCAAGAAGAGAAGCCTGGGGAGAAACCAGCCCTGCTGACACCTCGATCTTGGCCTTCTAGCCCCAGAACTGTAAGAAATAGATGTCTGTTGTTTAAAACCCCCATCTGTGGTATTCCTTATGGGTTCTCCCAGAAGCAGATCCTGAGGCAAGGATTTGAGGGCAAACAATGTATTGGAGGAGATCATAAGAAATAGAAGGCAGCCAGTGAAGGAAGGGTGTCTTACAGAGCAGGTTACCACTGCCCGCAACCCCGTCTCGATCCCACTGTAGACTTTTAGATGTAAGTTAGAGTCACAGAAACAGAGCAGAGGGAGCTGGGCCATTCATCCTCCTCTTCCCAGGGCTGCTGACCTTGGGTCCTTGGACCTCATGTGGATGGAGGACGGGGTGGGGATGGTGGGAACAGAAGGGTGGGTGCTGAGGGGATGTGGGCTGGGCACTGCAGGTATCCACTACGTGAGGACTAATGGGTTGAAACAGAAAATCCTTCCTCTGGGGGCAGAACGCCGCGTTCTGTGTCTACAAAGACTCCACCCTCTGTCTGGGTCTATGACTCATGTTACCTCTTCCGGGAAGCCTTCCTCCATCCTTTCTTCCGAGCCGGATCGGATGGCTGTCCTCTGGCTCCACATGGTACAGGGTTGAATTGCAGATGGGACTTCCCACACACATCAGTTTACCTGGCTGCCTGCCTTCTTGGATGGTGAGTTCTTTTCATTCATTTCTTCACCGAATCATCCATTCGACAGATTTTTTTTAAGATGTTATTTATTTATGGGAGAGAGAGAGAGTGTGCGTGTGCGTGTGTGTGTCTATGTGTGTGTGAGAAAGCGCAAAGCAGGGGAGAGGGGCAGAGGGAGAAGGGAGAAGCAGGCTCCCTCCCCACTGAGCAGGGAGCCTGAGGCGAGGCTCGATCCCAGGACCCTGCGATCACAACCTGGGCCAAAGGCAGATGCTTAACCGACTGAGCCACCCAGGTGCCCCAACAGATGATTTTTTTTTTCTCTCCGAGCTGTCCTAGATGCTGAGATCCAGAGGTAGACGAGACAGATGTGGTCCCTGCTTGTATATGTTCCAGTGGAGGGAATAGACATCAAGCAGAAAACAATTACCCAATAAATTATGGATTATACCCGGGGTGTGTACTTTGAAGGAGAAGCATAGGGAGCTTTAGGAATGTACATTGAGGGAATCTGAATGAAGCCAAGGGGTCAGAAAAGCCTTCCTTTAAGGAAAGTGACCGTTGCACTTAGCCTTGAAGGACAACGTGCTGGTTATTATCCATTTGCCCCCTCCAACTCATCATCAAGGAGCCAAGAAAGATTCTCGTTTGTCTCCACAAGCTTTTGGCACAGAGTCTGGAATCCATTTATGTAACAAATGTTTGCTGGGTTCTCGCCAGGCGTCCAGGCACTGCCCAAGACTCTGCAGACACATGGTGGACAGATAAGACCAAAGTTGAGTGAAACGGAAATGTGCCCTCTGCCTACAGTCCTCGACATCAGGGAGAGGCCGGAAGGGGACCCAGTGTGGGCGGAGGGTTTCCCCAGAGCGGGGCAACTCCCTGCAGGCTGTAGGCACCCTCTTCGTTCCGGTCTGATAGAAGCAGAGTGGAGTCAAGCAAAGAAAAACATGCCTCCTGGAATCAAGACAAACCTGTTTTCTGTTTGTGTGTTACCCGTTTGTTACTCCATTTACCCCCAGAGCCATCCTGCGAGGGAGGTTTTATCATGCCAACCCTCTCCATCCAAGGGACCCGAGATTCCAAGAGGAGAGGCGATTTGTTCAAGGTCACATGGCCAGCAGGTGGCAGAGCCAAGTTTCAAAGCCAAGTCTGTCTCATGCCTGTGCCCTCTTCTGCCTCGCGGAGACTTTTAGGGTTCTCAGGTGTATATGTCTATGTATATATTGTGAAATCATTACTCTAGTAAGTTACCATCTGTCCCCACGCATATTTACAATTCTTTCCTTGTACTTTGTTCCCTCTTAGCGACTTTCAAATAGGCGATACAGTTTCATTAACTCCAGTTCCCATGCTCCACCTGGGATCCCCAGGATTTACTCATCTTTTTTTTTTTTAAGATTTTATTCATTTATTTGACAGAGAGAGATCACAAGTAGGCAGGCAGAGAGAGAGGGGAAAGCAGACTCCCCGCCGAGCAGAGAGCCCGAAGTGGGGCTCGATCCCAGGACCCTGGGACCATGACCCAAGCCAAAGGCAGAGGCTTTAACCCACTGAGCCACCCAGGCGCCCCGGATTTACTCATAACGGGAAGTCTGTACCTTTCGACCACCCACACTCATTTCTCGCGCCCACCTGCCTCTGGCAACCTCCCATCTGTTCTCGGTCTCTGTGAGTTCTTTTCTTTTTTCCTAAAGATTCCACAGTTTGGCTCTTGTGGACATGGCTGCTGTGAACATTGGGGTCCAGGTGCCCCTTCTTTTTGCTACGTCTGTATCTTTGGGGTAAATACCCAGTAGTGTGCAATTGCTGGGTCGTAGGGTAGCTCAATTTTCAATGTCTTGAGGAACCTCCATGCTGTCTTCCAAAGTGGCGGCACCAGCTTGCCTTCCCACGGACAGAGTAGAAGGGTTCCCCTTTCTCCACATCCTTGCTGATACTTGTTTCCTGTCTTGTTAATTTTGGGCATTCTGATTGGTGAGAGGTGGTATCTCCTTGTGGTTCTGATTTGTACTTCCCTGATGCTGAGTGACGTTGAACATTTTCTGACGTGTCTGTGTGGTGATTGAGCCCTGGCCGTCACACACAACTGATGAGTCATTGAACACTACATCAAAATCTAACGATGTACGCTGTGTTGGCTAATTGAACATTAAAAAAAGGATTCCGCATATCAAGGAGATCATACAGTGTTTGTCTCTTCCTGCCTAATTTACTCCACTTTGCACCACGCTCTCGAGGTCCATTCGTGCTGGCACAAATGGCAGCATTTTTTATGGCTGAATTAGGTTCCATTGCATATATAGAATCTCCTTTTCTTTATCCCATCCGTCCGTCCATGGACACTCAGGTTGCATCTGTATCTTGGTCCTTGTGAATTAAGGCTGCAGCGAACGTAGGGACGTGCCTATCTTTTCAAGTTCAGTGTTTGCTGGATCATATGGTAGCTCTATTTTTATTTTTTTCTAAAGATTTTATTTATTTATTTATTTATTTGAGAGAAAGAGAATGAGAGAGAGAGAGAGCGTGAGGGGGAGAGGTCAGAGGGAGAAGCAGGCTCCCTGCGAAGCAGGGACCCCGACGCGGGACTCGATCCCAGGACTCCAGGATCACGACCGGAGCTGAAGGCAGTCACCCAACCAACTGAGCCACCCAGGTGCCCCTGGTACCTCTATTTTTAATTCTTTGAGGGTCCTCCATACCGTTTCCCACAGTGGGTGCACAGATTTGGACAACTTTTTTAGAAGACTGCAGATTTCCCAGTGGCATTCCAGAGCCTGAGTCACCGCATGTGGGATGGGGTCCAGGAATCTGGATTTAAAGCTTCCCAGCAGATTCACAGCCCAGTGAGGATGGAGAACGGCTGGTAGGTATCTCCGTCTCTTTCCCACCCCTTGGCCTCAAGCCCTCAAATGTTCCCTTCCTGTTTCCCACCCCTTGGCCTCAAGCCCTCAAATGTTCCCTTCCTGTCCTGCTCTTGGGTTACAATAGAACCTTTTGACATACCAGCTGTGTGCTTAGCGAAGAGCTTGTAACTCACTTTTAATGAATCATAACAGGTTTTTCTGGGGGCTGGGTGCTTTCTCAAACACAGGTCAACTTTGCCCTAACATGGCCACAGACTGAACTCAGCTCCACAGCCAGCTCCTACCACACCCTCCATCTCCGGAATGTCTCCTTCCCAAGAGAGCTCGAGAAAGAATGTGAGTGATGGTGTCATTGTGCTGGTGGCTTGTCCAGAAGTAGGGCAGGAGGGTATTATGTCATCACGTAAGACTGGCCATCTGGGGAGTACGTCCCATGTGCCTTCCTGAGTCCTCACCATCAACGCACGAGGTAAACCCTTCTATTACGCCCATTTTACAGAGGTGCAAAGTGAGGCCAGACTATACAACTTCCTTGTGGAAATAAACAAAGACCACCCAGATGAAGACAAAGACGTTCTCCACTCAGAGCTTGCTACAGCAAGAGAGGCAGCCTCCCTCACTTGTGTTTGGCCGAGACTCCCAGCCAGACCAGGGACTGGGGGGAGCCCCAGAGTGGCCAAAAGGGAAGGCTCAGCTATGCTCTCATTGGAGGGGTTGGCATGGAGAAAGAAGCATCTTGTGTGTTTGATTTGGGAATAGAGTTGGCTCTCTCTGGTTGGTCCTGAGTTGGAAAAAGCGGGGAAAAAGCAGGAAGCTGGCCGTCTCCAACCAAGTCGTGATGGTTCTGGGCTGGTGGTTGCCAGGACCTTGGGTCAGAGTTCTGTTGTCATCTACAGTCTGGCCATTGTCCCTTTGCATCTCGGCCTCTCATCCCTGAAGGCTCCAGCTCTCGTCCATCCCTACAGATACGCTTTTCTCACTAGAGGGGAATCTCGGTCACCATCCAGATGGCAACTCTGTGCTAAGGACTGCTGCACAGCGCCCTCGACACACACCAGAACGTCCCCTCCTTTGAACTGCTAGCCCTACTCTTAGTTCTGCTTCGAAGTGGAGTTACAAAAACCTCGAGATCAGCCGCACACTGAATGTCTCTGGCCATGCCTTCTGTGGGCTCTGCAGACTCCGTGTCTGAAGGCTCCTTTGGAGCCGAGGAAGGCTGCTCTGCTCCCATCCCCCCTGCAGAACCCGCACCCCTCCCCCCAACTAGCAGTGACCAACAGGAGCGAGTGGGGCTGTTATGCGGAGGAGGTGGGTCTCACGCCATTTTCCAGAAACTTCAGCTCAAATTGCTCTCTGCCTGGTGATGCTCCCTTACAGGCTACTTTCCTTTGCCTTGTATCACCTCCCCACCTTCCTGAGGTTACTCCCTGTCCCTCCAGCGCATAATCTTGGCTCGCGAATCTTCCTTTTGCGGTCCACTTCAAGGGAAAACTCCCAAGTGAAAACGGCTTATTGTCCCCATTTTACAGATGAGAGAAACTGAGTCTCAGAGAACTTAAGTGACATATGTCAAGGTCATGCAGCTTATGAGCTAGGATTGGTAGATACTAAACCCACACTGCTCTTGATTTGTGAGTGTGTGTGTGTGTGTGTGTGTGTGTGTGATTTTCTCCTAATTCTCTGAAGCCAAAGACCATCTTTTTCATTTCATAGCCTTGTGCAACAATGTGCTTGGTTGAAAAGTTTCTAAAAATTTAATTGAACCCAGCTGTGCATGAATGGTTTACAAAGTTCACAGCAGGACTCCCAGGGGCAGGCCAAGATCACTCCCAGGATGTCCTGGGCTCGGGCTACCCTTATCCCTTCTGATGGGCAACTCAGGATGCTCTCTGGGACACCCACTCCATTGTTCATACCCCAACCCTGTCCCTCCAGGAAGAGAACAGTCAAGACACAATCACCTTCAAAGGGAAATCACATTTTACTTGGATCGTTATTTGAGAAGAGCAAGTGTTTCCGTGCCCTTGACCTCTACATCACATGCTATCTCATATACAGGGGAAAAAAAATTTTTTAAAGCCCTGGAATCCTCTCCCTCTACAGCTCCCACTCCACCTTCCCATCCCCCAAATGTAGGGAAACACCACCTTTAAAGGCACACCAAGTCTTTGTCCCCAGAGGAGCATGGAACAGGCCATGCCACAAAGCGGACCGCCTCCTCCAAACCCTCCTTCTTCCCCAAGGATTTAAACTACCCAGGCTGGCCCCTCAGCCTGATCCTCCAGGCCTGCTTCATTACAAAAAAATGATGAGTCCCTAGAAACGTCCTTCTGTTTAGCCCATGAGACTTGTGCAAGGAAGGCTGGGGTCTGGCAGTTCCTGAGGCAAAGGAGCCCCATTTTTCTCAGATTTTTATTCTTCCGGGATTCTAGAAGTGGGACAATGGCAATGCCACGAGCTTCAGCTGTCGCCAGGTCCCCTGTACCCAGACAGACAGATGGTCAGCCCACAGGGTCCCACTGCAGGCCCCAAGGACCCACAGAAGCCAACTATAGGCTAAGTTTTTAGGTGGCCAGCCGGGTGTATCTGCAGGTCAGCCTCAGGCCCCTGGGTTCCGATGGAACCTGGAAGGCCCCAGCCCAGGAGAAGGACAACTGGCCACCACCCCCTTCCTTCCAGAATCTTCTCCTGCAGCTCGGGGAAGGCAAAGGGCCCAGGACACTTGGAGCGGTTACTCAGCACCCCCGGGGCAGGCCTCCCCAGCCTTGGGTTCTGTCTTATAGGCTGATGTTAGGAAACAGGAACATTTGCTCCCCGCCTCTCATTGTTGGCTCATGGACCCCAGGCGGAGGGCCAGGCGGCGCTAGATGGCGGTGGTGTTGGCTGGGTTCCCCTGCACCGGGGCTTTGGTGATCATTGCCTGGACCCCAGGGGACGCCTTCTTCCGCCTGGCATCCAGCTTCGTCATGTACGTCTGGACCCAGTGCTGCTTGGGGTCGCCACAGAACTTCTGGCCCTTCCTCGTGGTGAAGCTGTGGGAAGGGTGACATGAGCACACGTGAGAGCCGGCAGGGACCTCGGACCACTTCCCCAGATGAGGAGGTGGGCGTGGAGGCCCACAGAGGGGCAAGCTGCTGCCTGGCGGGGCAGAGGGAGCCTCCTAGCAGGGCCCGGAAAACACCGCCCTCTCCCTGGGTGTCTGCATCTCTCCTCATGCTCAGCAACCTCCCTGTCTGACGGGGGAGGCCCTGCCCTGCCCTCAGATAATGCTTGGATTTGAAGAAAGAGACACAATCTCTACCCACAGGGAGGAGAGGAGAGGAGAAACTGCATTGAAATCCCCCAGGAAAAAAGGCAGATGCCTCCAGTCCGCAAGCCTTGAGGGAGAAAAAGGCGATTCATAAAGATGCCAGAGCAGGGAGGGGGCAGTGGGATGCCCTCTGCCCAGCCAGCTCTGAGCTAGTGGGTGTCAGGCTACAGAGCTGGCTCTGGTGCCGGGGGCAAAACTACTCATAATATCAAGGTCACATTTCTACAGCAGGCTGCTGTTACACAGTGAGCTCACACCTGCGGCCTTGTGAGAGAGGCAGCTATGAAGTTATCCGCACTCCCAGTGACCTTGAGCAGGTCACCTTTCTGGGCCTCAGTTGTTCTCTGTAAAATGGGAATAATCCCATCTAGCTCATAGAATGGTCCAGAGGGTTAGTTAAGGTCAAGTTCTACGTGCCCAAAGCAGTGCCTTGTGTAGATGGTGACCCCAGAGGTTCATGTCCCCTGTCCCTCTCCTGCCGGGCGTTCAGGGAGAGGGGGATACTCACATCACTCCTGCCATAGGGCAGACGCTCGCACTGGACAGCTGGTAGCTAACCACTCGGTTCTCGGGAACTTTCTTGGAAATGAAGGACATGCAGCAGGAAAAGGGGATGGGTGCAGCACCTAAAAGATGGGAGAGAGGAGAACCGTGTTCCTTCCCAGCCTGCCTGAGACCCTGGGCTCCGGGGATGGAGTACATCCCCTAGCCTAATACCTCCAGCCCAGTCCCGGAGCAGCTGTTCCTCGACATTCCCCTCCAAACCCAGCCTGCTTTGTCCTCCACCCTCTGCTGTGCCATCCCAGCCATGCTCTCGGCAGACCCGCCTGACAGCACCGGGCTGAGCTTGGAGGTTTGTTTGTTTTGTTTTGTTTTTGACAGAGAAATACAGCAAGAAAGGGAACACAAGCAGGGGGAGTGGGAGAAGGAGAAGCAGGCTTCCCACCGAGCAAGGAGCCCAATACCGGGGCTCAATCCCAGGACCCTGGGACCATGACCTGAGCCGAAGGCAGACACCCAAAGACTGAGCCACCCAGGTGCCCCTAAGCTTGGAAGTCTTACCTGCAGGGACAATGCAGTGGGCACACAGGGTCAGGAGCAGGAGGCCAGCCCCCAGGGTCACAAAGCCTGCCATGAGCCGGAGATGGAGCTCAGGACCTAGAGCTGGGATGCGGGAGAAGAGGACCAGGTGCCTTTCAGACCACCCCAACCTCTCTCTGCCTTTTATAAGGGCCGATGGGAGGAACTGAACACTCATAGAACCTCCCCCCACCCACCCCCTCCAGGCTGCCTTGAATGTCCTCGAGGCCCTTGAATTTGGCCAAGGGGAAGTTATTGCCTAGCTGAGTCAGGGCTTATGTGGCGTCTTCTAACAAAGGCTGAGGGAGGAGAGGATTGCCCCGCCTAAGTGAAGGGTGGAAGCTTTGGACGCACAGACAGGAGGCTGACAAGGGTCCCTGGTGTGCCGTTCACGTCCTCTGGGATCCTGGATAAGTCACTCACCTATCCGAACTTTAGTTTCTTTAGCTGAAAGTGGGTGAAGTCACCCTATCTCCTTCCATTCATTCATTCATGCATCCATCCAACCATCCATTCATTCATTCACCAAGTCTCTTGCCTGGGATGGGGCAGAGGGAGAGGGAAAGAGAGACTCTCAAGCACTCCCCGCGGAGCATGAAGCCCGACGGGGGCTCAAACTCACAACTCTGAGATCATGACCTGAGCCAAACCAAGAGCCAGATGCTCAACTGACGGGGCCACCCAGGCGCATTCAACTGAGTTGACGTTCTCCAACTCTTACTAGGCTATGCGCTACGTGCTGGGCTTCTGGTGGGGAGGCAGATATGCAGGGAGGCAGATATGCGAGTCAGTGTGTGTAATGAGCCATCACGGGTGCTGACCAAGCGGGCCAGGAGCAGAACGGATGCTCTCATTGTCCATACGCCCTTGGACCCCTTCACCTTGTTCACACACACACTGGCTTTTGGTGACCTTGCATTTCTAGTGCCCAAGTAGCTGGAGCCACCTGGCCGGTAGGCTCTGAGAAAGTGGGAAGTACCTAGAAACCCATATCCTCAGGGCAGACCTTGACATAGGTCTGCTGGAGGGACACAGGCATGCCCTATGCTGCTTCCCGAGATCCCAACTGGGTCAAGCCAGTTTCCCTCTGTGTGACTGGACTCTGCTGACCCCCTTCCCTTCTGCATCTGTTTCCCCTCTGCCCTCTTGGTCTCCCCTGGGAGCACTGCCTAATGAACCATTTGCCATGAAGCCTCCTTTCAGTTCTGAGGACCCAACCTGAGACAAGGGGTGTAAGTGGGGGCGGGGCAGCTCTGCTGGAAGGAAAGTGGAGGACGCACTGGGAGCTGTTGTTTGCATTGTGCTGAGGTTTGGACAGTCAAGAAACTGGCAGCCCCAGGAGGGCTTTGTAGGTCATAAGGAGCAGTGCTGTTCTGAGAGACAGAGGTGACCTTGGCAGACAGAGTGGGAGATGGCACCCACTTCACTCTCTTCCCCATTCCAGGATCCCAGGCTGGGACCCCATACTTGGACTTTTGTCACTGCTGCTTCCATTTCCAGCCCCTCTCTCCAATGTTCTCCATTCCGGTTCTCGTGGAAATAAATCTTCGGCTTTCTCTGGCCTCCCTGCTCTGGCCATCCAGGGCATGCGGCAACACGGGCGTCACAGGTCACCCAGATGACGGCCAGTTGTGTGTCTGTGTCACCCACTGGACTGCGAACACCAAGATCAATGTCCCATTTCCCTGCCCAGCAACTCCCTGCAGATCACCTACAGCAGGGCCAGTGTTTGTTGAATGAATGTATGATAGACCAACTCTGAGTCACTCTCTTCTCAACCAAGGACTCCCGAGTGGAAAACACGGAGTGCGCCACTCAACTCCTTATCAGCTTTGTACCCGCAGCTTCTGGCAGGGACGGTCCTCACCTGGCAGGGTATGGAGGAACTTAAATGAGATGCCCTTTATACATGCAGGGGCTTGCCATGATTCCATCTTAGGACATCTGTTCAAAGATTTGCTTCTTAACAGTCCAGAGGTCAGGGACAGAGTGTGGAGAGTAGGAAGACATCAGGCAGAAGCAGCATGCGGGAGAAGAATGAGGACAGGGCTGAACAGCGCAGGAAGCCCGTGCTGTTCTCATGTTGCAACCAAGTGGGTGGTATGGCAGAAGGGCATTGGGTGAGACGGTTTGGGGTGGGGTGCTTTGCCCTGATTAGGAACATTCTTTACAGACAAAGCCCTCTCTTTCTCTTTCTCTCTATCTTTCTTGCTGAGAGAGAGAAAGAGAGAGAGAGTGAGAGTACCAATGTGCTGGGTTGGAGAGGCGCAGAGGGAGGGGGCGACAATCTCAAGCAGCATCTGTGCTGAGCGCAGAGCTCCACTCTGGGGCTCTCTATCCCGTGACTCTGAGAGCCCACCACAGCTGAAATCAAGAGTTGGACACTTAACTAACCTACCCAGATGTCCCTTCTTCCTCAAGGCCCTTAAAAAAAAAAAATGAAATGCCCAGTCTTGGTTGAAAGCAAAAAGAGAAGGAGATTCTAGGAAACAGAATAGAAAATAGAAAGAAGGAGAAGGAGGAGGGGGAGGGGAGAAGGGAGGGGGAAGGGGGAGGGGAAAGGGCAGAGAAGGGCCAGGCAGCGGCAGGTACAGACAGAGGAGACTTGGGGAAAGGAGATGAAGAGGAAAGAGGAGAAAGAAGGGGGGCCCTGGGAAGTGTTCTGAACGCCCCCTGGCTCCAGCTCAGACTCTGCCCCTTGCCCACCGTGGTTTCTCCATCTGAGAAGGGGGACGTGGCCCGATCTGCCTCTCCCCAAGTGTGGCAGTCACATGACCACGTGATACCGAAGCAGGCATATGTCACTTTCATTTAAGTATGTCTTATCAAGGTGACCCTCTATGATCAGGGGTGTTATATATTTATGGGAGTGATATAAGATTTTCCCAAAGTAAAAAATACAAATAGACAAAATACAGTAAAGTAGGTCACAGGACCAACAGTGTGAACATAGGACAAAAAACTGTGACCCAGACCCAGGAATAGCTGAAACCTGGGAACCCCGGCCAAGGTGCCCTCTGAAGGCCTCTCCCCTCGAACGTGCACCCAGGCAGCAGAGGAGGAAGGAGGAGGTTGGAGACTAAGTGGGCAGCTGGGAGGAGAGGGACAGGTGAGGAACACAGAGCTGTGCCTGGCAGTGAGCAGGAAGCAGGGGTCCTGCCCTTGCGGAATGGCAGCAAGAGCGGCTGTCCCATCTGCCTTTCCGGGGTGAGTCACCCCAAGAACAATGGTGTAGCACCAAACCCAAAGCCTCATGATGCAGGCCAGTGGACGGTAGCCTAGGGGGTGAGGTGGGGGGCTCTAGGCCACATCTCAGTGAGAAAGGACTAGAAGAAGCGGGCTGTGAGCTTGGATAAGAAATGACTCCAAAGGGCACCTGGGTGGCTCCGTGGGCTAAAGCCTCTGCCTTCGGCTCAGGTCATGATCCCAGGGTCCTGGGATTGAGCCCCGCATCAGGCTCTCTGCTCCATGGGGAGCCTGCTTCTCCCCTCTCTCTGCCTGCCCTCTCTGCCTACTTGTGATCTCCCTCTCTTTGTGTCAAATAAATTTAAAAAAAAAAGACTCCAAATACTTGAAGACATGTCCCAGGAAGGGAGAGGGGACCCCGATGGCCCTGAATAGTGCAAAAGTAGACAGTTGTGAGAACAGGATGGGGAGGATAGGGCAGGAGGGCAGCGGAGAGCAGAGCTCAGCTCGCCTATGACGTTGCTAAGTGCTTTGGATCCCTCCTTGCCAGGAACCCACACTTCATCCCCAAGGCAACTGGGCTTTAGAGGTCAGGCAAGGGCAGAGCTGGCATTTTGGACTGTGGTCTGTCTGAACTCAAGGTTCATGCAGTGCCTCTCACCTGGGAGCTCAGCCTGGATCGTGGGGGCAGTAGGGCCTCCCATGCTTTGGACGTGCAGAGTTTAAAAGAGGTCAGATCTGTGGTCTAGTGACATGACTGGATCCACCAGTGGGTGTGGCAGGAAGGGACCAGGGAGGGGTGGGGGGGGGCAGGGAGGCTGGCTGGAGGTTATTGAAGCTGTCCAGGGGAGGGATGATGCAGGACTGAGACAGGGGCCATGAGTGGTTAGTCTGGCTCCATTCTACCTGTTAGATCTACCTGAAGTGCCTGGAGGAGAGGGAGATGCAGAATCTGGGGGGTGACCCCCTGGTGCATCCCAGGGTGTGGGTGACAAGCACCTGCAGGTTTCCCAAGACCCACTTCTTGGAAGTCAGCCCAGAACCCACCTTTTTAAGCCTCTCCCTAAACCCAGTAGCACGGCCCAGTCGAGGACCACCCTCTGGATCTGAATGTCACCTGCCAGGATGGTCACCTGTGTGACCAACGTCACTTGATTCCTCTGTGCCTTACCTTTCATGTCCTCGTCTATAAAAGGGGAAATAACGATATTCACTTCATGGGTTATCATAAGGATTGAACATGATAATTCAGGTCAGGTGCTTAGCTCCCTGTCTGGCATTGATCAAGGGCCCCCCAGAAAGGTGGCCAATCTTATTTTTAGTACAACAACTTGTTTACAAGACGATGAGATGACTAAGCAATCCACAGGCTCTTCCGTGAGCTTTAATATATTATGGCATTTAATCTAATCTTTACACTATCGACCCGGGACAGTAGATATAATATGATTGTACAGAGAGGTGAAGCAACTTGCTCTTGGTCATACAACCATTGACCCCATGTCTGGTTTGCAGTTGAAACCTGAGCTACCGTATAGGGTGTTGAAAATATGGGAGTAGTGAGGAAGAGAAAGGCTAAGAAAGAAAATGGGCAAGCTGATCCTAAGATTCATACGGAAATTCGAGGAACCCAGAATGGTCAGAATGATTTTGAAAAAGAAGAATAAAGTCATAGAGCTGACACTTCCCACTTTCACTTTCCCAAGAACTCCTACAGACTAAAGTAATCAAGATGGTTTGGGTATGGGCATAAGGATAGACAGACAGATCAATGGAGTTTAGAGTCCAGACAAACCCTCACAATCAACTGATTTTTTTTTTAAGATTTTATTTACTTATTTGACAGAGAGAGAGAGAGAGAGCACAAGAAGAGGGAGTAGCAGGCAGAGGAAGTAGGCTTCCCAATTAAACAGGGAGCCTGATGTGGAACTTGATCCCAGGACTCTGGGATCATGACCTGAGCGGGAGGCAGACGCTTAACCCACCGAGCCACCCATGGTCCCCTACAGTCAGTTAATTTTTGGTAAGGATGCCAAAGCCATTTGGTGGGAAAGGATAGACTTTTCAACAAATGATGCTGGGACAACTGGATATCCACATGCAAAAGAATGAAGTT
Organism: Mellivora capensis; assembly: GCA_004024625.1. Lineage (NCBI taxonomy): Eukaryota > Metazoa > Chordata > Mammalia > Carnivora > Mustelidae > Mellivora > Mellivora capensis. Next base: position 120,152 of record PISX010002916.1, on the reverse strand, counting down.
GGATCCCCTCCCTCACACCATATATGAAAATTAACTCAACATACATGTAAGAGTTATAACTACAGAACTTTTAGAAGGAAACATGACCTTGGATAAAGTAACAGTTTCTTTAATATGATACCAAGAACACAAGCAAACACACACACAAATTAAAATTTTACTAAAATTAAAAATTTACTAAATTTACTAAAATTTAATTACTAACATTAAAAATGTTGTGGGGGCACCTGGGTGGCTCAGTTGTTAAGTGTCTGTCTTTGCCTCAGGTCATGATCCCAGGGTCCTGGGGATTGAGCCCTGCATCAGGCTCCCTGCTCAGCAGGAAACCTGCTTCTGCCTCTACCGCTCCCTCTGCTTGTGTTCCCTCTCTCACTGTCTCTCTCTCTCAGAAAAAAAAAAAAAAGAAAAAAAACAACAACACAAAAAACCACTTTGAATTGGGGTGTCTGGGTGGCTCAGTTGGTGAAGCGTCTAATTTTAGCTCTGGTCATGATCTCGGGGTCCTGGGATCCAGCCCCACATTGGCTTACATGTGGCTCCCTGCTCAGCGGGGCGCCTGCTTCTCCAGCTCCCACTGCCCCTCCCCCTGCTTGTGTTCTTTCTCACTCTCATTTTCTCTCTCTCACAAATAAATTAAAAAAAAAACAAAAAAACTTTGTGACTCAAAGGATACTATCAAGAAGGTAAAAAGTCAACTCACATAGTGAGAAAAAATATTTGGAAGCCATCTGCTCATTCCAGTATCCAGACAGATTCTTCAGAAAAATTCTTAGAACTCCACTTATGAAAAAACAATCCAATTTTAAAATAAGCAAAGCATTTGACTAGGTATTTCTCCAAAGAAAATATACAGATGACCAATAAGTACATGAAAAGGTAACTCAACCTCATTAATCATTAGGGAAATTCAAATCAAAACCACAATGAAATAGTACTTTACACAGATGGTTATGGAAAAAAAAAAAAGCAAAATAAGTGTTGGTGGAGAAATAGGAACTCTCATACATTGTTCCTGGGAATGGAAGATTGTGTAACCACTGTGGAAAAGTTTGACAGTTCCTCAAAAAGTCAAACATAGTGTTACAATATGATGCAACAATTCAACTCCAAAGTAGTCTAGAGAACTCCAAATATCTTCCTGCCAAAACTTGCCAATGAATGTGATTTGCAGTAGTCAAAAGAATGTTAACAGTTTAATGGTCATCAGAAGATGAGAAGATGAACATAAAAACACAAATGGCAGAGTTACTGCGGAATTCTCTTTGGTTATAAAAAGGAATGAAGCATAGGGATACATTCTTTGTAAATGACGGAAATCAGACCCAAAAGGTCATCATCATACCGTGTAGGATTCCATTTGCAATAAATGTTTAGAGTGGGAAAATTGTAAAGTAGATTAGTACGTGTTGCGGGGACTGGGAGGAAGAGGTAGTTGAGAGATATGAAATTCTCTTCTGGGGTGATAGAAATGTTCTAGAATTAGGGGCACCTGGGTGGCTCAGTGGGTTAAGCCTCTGCCTTCGGCTCGGGTCATGATCTCAGGGTCCTGGGATCGAGCCCCACATCGGACTCTGGGTTCGGCGAGGAGCCTGCTTCCCCCCCAACCCCCACCACCTGTCTCTCTGCCTACTTGTGATCTCTGTCAAGCAAATAAAATCTTAAAAAAAAATAATAAATGTTCTAGAATTAAATAGTGGTAAGTGTTGTACCAAGTGTGCCATTTAACTGTATGCTTTAAAGGCATTGGGACACCTGGGTAGGCTCAGTCAGTTAGGTAAGTGCTCAACTCTTGGTCTCAGCTCAGGTCATGATCTCAGGGTTGTGAGATCAAGCCCCACATCGGGCTCCACGCTGAGCTTGGAATCTGTTTGAGATTCTCTCAATCCTTTTTCCTCTCCCTCCTCTCTTCTTCTCATCCTGCTTGAGGGCTCTCTCTCTCTCTCACACATAAATAAATAAATAAACAGACAAACTAATTAAATCTTTAAATCCATTAAAACAATGAATTTTATGTTATGTAGATTTTTTTAAGATTTTATTTTTATTTATTTATTTATTTGACAGAGAGAGATCACAAGTAGGCAGAGAGGCAGGCAGGGAGAGAGAGGAGGAAACAGGCTCTCCGCAGAGCAGAGAGCCCGATATGGGGCTCAATCCCAGGACCCTGGGATCATGACCTGAGCCGAAGGCAGAGGCTTAACCCACTGAGCCACCCAGGCGCCCATGTTATGTAGATTTTGTCTCAATTAAGAACTAAAGGAAAAAAGTAGAGAGCAGAAGCTGAGGAGACTTTCAAAATATTTGCTCAAATGGTGAGGACTTCAAGGATTTATTGAGGCCACACCCATTCTCAAAGACCTCACCTGCCTCCCTCCCATGGCCTGACTTTGATCCAACAGTCTGACTTATCAAATTGAGCCCAAGAGGGCAGAGACAAGTGGAGACAGTGGGTTTTCCCCCAGTCCTTCCCCTACTCTGCACACACTTCCTGGCAAGCAGGCAGAAAAGGAGTCTTCCTTCAGTGGGTCCCGTGGCTATCTTCATAGAATGGAGGAGGCTTCAGTTCCCCCTCACTCTCTCTTTTTTTCTTCCCTGATGACCCTCCTCAGTCCCCAGCATCTCCTAACTCCCTCTGTCCCTTGTTATGTGAGCCTACTATTGTATAGAAAGGCAATAAAAAAAGCATTCACTCCACAGATAAATGACTGACAATAGTTTAACAAGAAGGGGCTTCTTGTATGCTAGGTCTCTGCAAATAAAGACAGTGGAAGCTAGGTTTCTCACTGCTGGGGAAGGGCATTGAAAAGATGGAGAGGAGGAGGGAGAGAATGAAGACAAGGATGCTGGAATGGAAGCAGAAGTATCAGTGACTGTACATATGCAATCATTTAGAAACACTGACATGCCAGGAGCAATGAGCATACCTAGCAAAAATATTACTTCTTGGAAAAGCAGCTGATTCTGGTCCTGGGGGAGAGAAAATAGAGCCTAGAACATCTTTGGGGACCAGAAGGTAGCAAAGTGCTCAAAGAATCATGGAGGGAAGTCAAAAGGATGTAGGAGGCAGCTTGCAAGGGTTCACACTGGCCAAATCTGGAATAATTTGGCCATTCATAGTGATAATGATGGATTGAATAAAATAAGAATGCATAAGTAAATGTTTTGGGTTGAATTGTGACCCCCCCCACCCTGCCTTACCTCCCACCGAAAAGAATGTATATTGGAGTCCTAAACACATTCTAGAATGTGATCTTATCCGGAAACAGGGTCTTTGTAGATACCAAGTTAAAATGGGGTCAGTAGGGTGGGCCCTAATCCACAGTGACAGGTATCCCAATAGACAGGGGGAAATGTGGACTTAGCTACTGACACGCACAGAGGGATGATCTTGTGAAGACCCACGGAGAGAAGGACAAGCCAAGGAGAGAGGCTCAGGGCAGAGCCTTCCCTCGCAGCCCTGAGAAAGAAGGATGCCTTGACCTTGAGCTTCTAGCCTCCAGACTGTGAGACAGTACATTCCTTTTGTTTAAGCCCTGGGCGGTGCTACTTCCCTATAACAACCCTAGCAGACCAACACAGGGGAAGCTCCATTTGCAGTAGGATTGCCAACTAATAAACAGAGAAAAAATGGTAGAACTAGAAAATCTTCCAAGGACGCTGAAGCTCAAAGGTGAAAGTGTGATGGGAAATAGGGTATTTCCATTGCCTCAATGTGTCTCCCCACAAACTCCAGCTAATTAAGAACAGAAAATCAATAACTTGATAGTGAAGAAACCTAGAGGACATGAAAACAAAACAAAACAAAACAAAACCCTCATGTGATTTTCCTAATAAGGTTCGAAACTGGATTGAGGGTCAAGGAACAGCTATGGTAAGCCAGAATGTTCTAGTCCCAGATCTGCCACTAACCAGCTGCTGAACTTGAATAAATCAGTCGCTTCTCCCAAGCTTGGATTTCCTCATCTCTGAAATGTGCTGGAGTTGGGTGTAGACTCACAGAGTCATGATAAGCCAAAGAAATTGTGGAGATGAGAGCTTTCAGTAAACTTTAAAGCGTGGTGCAACTTCGAGTCTTCCCCAACAAGTGGGAATCAGATAAGACAGAGGAATTCAGCTCATTTCAGGCATTATTAGACAGCAGAGGAGCAAATATATGGGGTCAGTGGGGCCTTTCTGGGCCCCTAAAATTGGATTTTCAAGGCAATCTGGCTCTGCTGTCTCTTGAACGGACTTCAGTGAAAAAGGAAAATGACTTGGAATATATATCCAGCAATATTGGGGTTGCCTTTTTCTTGAGATCTCGGGCTGGGTGACAGATAGATGTTTCAGGATTTTTTTTTTAAGATTTTATTTATTTATTTGACAGAGAAAGAGAGATCACAAGCAGGCAGAGAGTCAGGCAGAGGGGGAGGGGAAAGCAGGTTCCCCACTGTGCAGAGAGCCTGAGATCATGACCTGAGGTGAAGGCAGAGGCTTTAATCCACTGAGCCACCCAGGTACCCTGGTGGTTTTTTTTTTAAGATTTTATTTAGTTATTTATTTCAGAGAGTAAGAGAGAGTCGCAGAGGGAGGAGAAGAGGGGGAGAAGCAGAGGAGGAGGGAGAGGGACTGTGCTGAATACAGGCTGATTGAGCCTGATGCAGGGCTCGATCTCACAACCCTGAAATCAGGACCTGAGCTGAAATCAAGGGTCAGAAGCTTAACTGACTGAGCCACCCAGGTGCCCCTCAGGATGGGCTTTAAGGGGTTGAAAAAACTTTTCCTTCCTCACCCTGCTAGTCTGATAACAGATCATGGACAATTATCTTCTAAATAATGGCCCCTTTGTTGAAAGGCAAATGTATTTCTTGGCAGGGATAAGGAATCCTTCACATAGACCCTCTAATAAAAATCAAACTAATCACCCAACCATCCACACACTCATTGCTTGCTGCTGTATGCCAAGTGCCTTGCTCACCCCAGGCACACGAAGGGAATTTTATACAGGGGCTGTCCTGGAGGTATTCACCCTGGGCCGTGAGAGACAAAGGCAATTACGGTATAGATGGTAGATACCCACAGTGAGGAGGTACACCTGGCCATATTAGATGGCAGAAGAATGTTCTAGAAGAGGTGCCTCCTGAACTGATTAAGGCTGATTGAGGTGGGAAGGCCTAGGAGGGTAGCAGTGGAGACCTGGTAGAGAGGGGTGTTCCAGACCCTGGAGGTCACAGGTACAAGGTCAAAGAGAAGAGGTGACTTGGTCAAGTCTGGAGTTTTGCAGAAATCCCTCTGGCCGCAGGCAGCCCCTATAGGGAGATTGTTGTGAAGGCTATGGGAGGAATGCAGCGGGGAGAGGTGGAGCCAGTGGGGATGGGAAGGAGGGGATGGTATTGAGAACTACTCAGAAAGTGGATTCGAGAAGATGCGGTGCCCTGATGGTTGAGGAAGGAGAAGGAGGTGGTGAGGATATTACTCAGGTTCAAACTGGGGTGCATGGTGGGGATGGGGCCATTTGAGGAAGAGTAGAATCCACCAGGGAAAGAAGGTCTAGGTGAAAGCTATTTGGGGCTGTGGGGTCCAGAGTCCCAGGGGTCCTAGGGGAACCTTTGAGGATAAAGCAGGCCCAGAGGGATCGCACAGGTCAGATGCCCCCACCCAGCCCAAGCACCAGGCATGGACAGTGTAGCTCCATGAAAATGGGACAGACCTAGAGACTGAGTTGCTGAGTTTGTTTCCTGCTCCTATTTGCTTTCCCAGTGACCCCAGGCAAGGTGCCGAACTTCTCAGAAGCACAGCCCATTTGCTGTAAAATGGGGATGTGAAAGCCCATCTCCCAGGATAGTGGCGGGGAAGGGGGCGGTTCTTGAGGCTCAACAAGGGGCTCTATCCCAGGCCTGCCTTCTGGAGACAAGTTGCCACCACACCAGACCTAAATTCCTTCAGTTCTTTCCTTAAAGACCCACTTTGCTCTTTTGAACCCTTACTTGATCCTCTTTGGGTCCCCATTTCATGGGGAAGAAACAGAGCCTCAGAGATGCTGCCCGACCTTCTCAAGACCCCAAAGCCATAATGCAGCAGGGCTGGTCCTACGTCTTCCTAGTAAAGAACCTGTACTTTGGCCATGGCACCAGGTGGGCCCTGTGGTGATGCTATGTGGTGCTGTTTCCAGCAGGCAGAGTCTCCTTCCTAAGTAGCTCTCCAGTGCATCCCTTCCTGTTGACCCTCTCTGCCACCCCATTTACTCGGGCTCCATCACCGCCTTCCTGGATTCCTGTCCCAACCTCCTAACCAAAGGTGGCTGAAGATGGACAGAAGGTCTGTGTTTTGAAGCAGTGGAAATGACAGGAGGACAGATGAGCACAGGGGTGGGAAGCACAGGGGACTCAGGAAGGCAGGCTCGGGCTGCTTCCTATGGTGCCTTTCCCCCCTCACCATCAAACACACACACAGTTGCAGAGGACTGGGAACAGGGGATGGTCCTAGGAGCCACTGACCTAGAGGTGACAAAGTGACAGCCTCAGCACCCAGTGCAGGAGTGTTTTCCCTCATTTATCAGATCTGGAGTGGCAAGGGGAGTGGAGGAGAAGAGGGGCCTCTTGGGGCAAAGAAGGGAGCCTGTACATCTTACCTTTGATTGTCTTGGAAATTCAGGAGCCCAAGGTTCACAAGGACTTTTGAGAAGTTGGCTTCATGGCAATAGGCAGACTTGAACAGGTGCACACGCAGGAGGTGGGGGGCCGTCCCTACCAGGGAAGAACAGTGAGTCCATTGCCAGGATGGACTTCTCCCCTGCACACCCTAAACCTGGTCTTGGAAGGGGTGTGACCCTGAGCAGGGCAGGGGAGGATGGGTGGGAGCTATTAAGCAACTTGCCCTTTGGTCTCCTCATGGTAGGGCTTGAAAGAGCTCAATTTAGCAGGAACAGTAGGGGAAAAACAGCAGCTGGACCCAAGGTCACCGTTAACCAGCCGGCCTCGTCTGCGTGGTAAACTGGAAGAGCTGTAGACGAGAGGGGCCTCAGGGGTCCCCTTATATGCCTCAGTGTCATTGCTGCCTTCTAGATGTTGGACATTCAAGGCAAAGAGAATCAGAATTAAGAGGCAGAACTCAAGGTGGAAGACATCAGATGGGCAAAGCAATCCAGAAACAGATCTGATCACCTTGGATGATAGTGAGACTCCCAGCAAGGGGGACATGCAAATACTTCTTGTCAGAGCTCTGAGTAGGAAATTCAAGCTTCATATAAAGAAGTCCCACCCAGCTCTGGGGTTCTGGGATCGAGGGACTCAATGCCATTAGAGCTCAGAGTCCACTAAAAGAAAGATACATAGACATATAATTACACTATAGTGTGATAAGGCACAGGGAGCAGAGGAGTTAAGAGCATGGCTGTTAGGCCTGGGCTCAGATCTAGGCTTTTCCAGCCTCCATCTTGTCATCTGGGAAGTGGGCATGAAACCTTCTCCTTCCCAGGGGTACAATGGGGACAGAGAGAGAGAACGACTGTACATGTTCCTGGTGCGGTGTCTAACCTGCCACAAATGCCGATAATGGGAAGTCGTTTCTAGGTACAAGGAAGGTACAAGGCACCCTCCTGCCAAGGGCTCTGGAATATGCGGTTCCGCATAGAGAAGGACAAGCAGGAGCTCCAGGGGGACAAAGGGTCAAGGGCATTCCAGGCCAAGGGGAAGAGCATGCGCAGGGAGAAACCCAATAAGCAGTGGGATGTGCTGAGTTCTGGAAGATGATGGGAAGAGATGAGGTTGAGAGGTTGGGCACAGCGGCTGGATAGCACACGGTACCCCACCTGTCCTGTCCCAAATGCAACTGATGTGTTCGTTCCTTCCTGTCCAGAGCAGACACCATCATCCTCCCTCCCCATATTGGATAATGGCTCTAACTGTTCTTGATTCTACAACCCCTGGACCTCTCCATTCCTCCTCAGATCCATTCCTCTGCCTCCCGGTTTGACTCCCTCCATGGTGTTCTGCACATAGGGGCAAGAAAGCCCCTCTTAAGATGCAAACCAGGAGTGCCTGGGTGGCTCAGTGGGTTAAAGCCTCTGCCTTCGGCTCAGGTCATGGTCCCAGGGTCCTGGGATCGAGCCCCGCATCGGGCTCTCTGCTCAGCAGGGAGCCTGCTTCCCTTCCTTGCTCTCTGCCTGCCTCTCTGCCTACTTGTGATCTCTGTCTGTCAAATAAATAAATAAAATCTTAAAAAAATATATGCAAACCAGTAAACCAGCCCTGGTCCCTCCCCTGCCTAAGATGCTTCCCTAGGAACCCATCACCACAACTAACTCCATCCATTCTCTCATCTCCATAATTTTTACCATTTGTGCCCACCACCCAATCTGTTATATACTTAACGTTTTTTTAAAAAATTGACTTCACCCAAAAATATCCCTGAAATTCCAGGTTTAGTATATTGGCTATATTTTCTCCAATATGCATTGAAATAAATCCATGAGTATTAAAGTAAACTGGTGTGTGTGTGTGTGTGTGTGTGTGTGTGTGTGTCTATCAGTTTGTAGCAGAAACTAAGCATGCTCTGCCCATATCCCCTTTTTCTTGCTAATTCAGGGCCTGCTGGCTTGACTTCCATCTGCCATCACCTGGCTGGCCCGCCCCTAGGGGCGGGGGGGGGGGGCACCTACTGGAGAGGAGAACTCAGGAATTCTACATGGAAGCAGCTGATACCAACACCAGAGATTATCAGCAAGCACCTTGGCAGATCTTGGTTGACAGACAGGTAAGATGGGGCCAGTGATGTGCTGGTAAATGTTTGACAACTCGCTCTGTGGGGGGAAGCTCTGATTTATAGCATTGGCTGGTCCCTATGGCATAAATACCCCTAAGGTGGCTGATTTCAAGCTTTCAGCCTGATATCACTGAAAGTGGAGCTGGAAAGAGATGCTCTCTCAGGCAGGTGGGAGCCTGCTTTGTGGACCACTGGGAGAGCCCCAGGACACTCTAAAAGGGCACATGGTCCTTCAGTTCTGAGAGATGCAAGGAGGGAAAGACTGGTGTTTAGATGGAAGTTGGAAAATATTTACTAACCTGAAGTTTGTTGAAAGCCAAGTGGGTGCATGAGGAAAGGCCTCTGAGCATTGCACAAGGGTCCTTCAGATGGGCCACAGCTGAAGCCACATCCTACAAAGGCAAGGAGTCCCAGGGCAGAAGGAGATAGGAAGCCCAGTTTTCATGGCTTGCTTGAGGCTAGATCCTGTCCTTCTGGTAGAAATAGCTCCTATCCAGAAGCCGAGGAAGAATCAGATTCTGCTGATCCACAAAATCTGGTGGCTGAGGACCTCACTAAAAGAAGAAGTGAAAGAGTAATTCTTTCTGCAAGACTGACACAGCTGGATTTCTTCCCTAGGGCAGAAAAACCTGAGACTACCCTCAGGATGTTGGACTTCTCTGGCCTGCCCAAGGATACTCAAGTGCTGGGTCTGGAGTCAGACGCGTGCTTCTCATTGGCTTGACCCCAAAACTCATGCAGTAGGTTGGGATACTTGGGAAACTTTTGCTTTTGGGGTTCCAAGACACAGTGTATGTCAAGGAAGCCGCATGCCCTGGGAAGCCGGAGCCAGTGCTCTGACTCAGCCCTGGAGGGGCATGTGGGCTTGGACTACAGACTCTTCCTCTAAGCTTTCATGAGAGTCACAAAAGCACTTTGTACACTTCAAAGCCTTGCACAGAAATGAGCAATGGCATGAGAGATGTCCTATCCACCCAAGACTCCTGGGAAATAGCCCCTGTTCATTAGCTCAACACCAACCCTCATGCTGTGCCTATGAACCATCTCTGCCCCCGGGAGGCTTATCATCTCAGCAGGAAGACAAGGCACACGATGCTTTACTCATCCTCCCCCTGGTTTCTGCCACTATGGACAACACTAAAGAATGGCTCCTTACAAGGAATGACCTCTTCATGGACACGATTTCCTAGAATATTTTAACTCCAACAGGTGGATCTGCCTATACAACAGGGATGGTTCTGATTATTTTGCAACCTTTGAGAAACATGGGGAGACACTGGACCGAGGGTTGATAGACCTAGATTTGGTTTTCAGCTCTACTAACTTACTGAGTGGTCAAGGTACTAACTCTCCCTGGGCCTCAGTTTTCCTACCCATAAGATGGGCTTAGGGATCTCCAGCCTAAAAGCATTGTCAAGAACTTACCTGAGTTTGTGGGTATGAGATGGGAACTCCCCGTTCACGTATGAAGACTGATGAGTGCTATTTGGCTGGATCATGGACCTGGGTCTTTAGGAAAGAATGTAGAACATCGGGAATGATAAATATGTGGGGAAATAAGAAAAACAATCTTTTTTCTCATAATTTGTGTAAAACACATATGACTGTTTATAGTAAAAATTAAAATGTTTTATCGTGGGGTTTTTTGCATAGGTCGATGTAAGACATATGATAACTATAACATGAAGAATGAGAAGAAATGGATCTATGTGGCTGGAAAGTACTTAGAATTTATGCCAAATGGTACCATATTAGCTCTAAGCTGACTTTGAAAAGTTACTGATTTATATCATACTCTTTAAAGTAACCATTAAAAAGGTAATGCAAAGGGACACCTGAGGGGCTCAGTTGTCAAGCATCTGCCTTCAGCTCAGGTTATGTTCCCAGGATCCTGGGATCGAGCCCCGCATCGGGCTCCCTGCTCAGGGGAGAGCCTGCTTCTCCTTCTTCCTCTGCTGTTCCCCCTCCTTCCTCTGCTGTTCCCCCTCCTTGTGCTCTCTCTCTCTGTGTCAAATAAATAAACAGATAAAATCTTTTTAAAAAGATTTTGAAATAAATCCACAAGTATTAGATAGAGATAAACCAAAAAAGAGATAAAGATAAAGAGATAAAGCAAAAAAGCAGATAGGTAAATTAAAAGAAATACTAAAGTAAATATGCAATTAACCCAAAAGAAGGCAGGGAAGTGGGAACAGAGGAACTAATAACAAAAACAAAATAAAAGGCAGAATAATCAGGAGCCAAATAAAATAGTAGATTTCAGCCCTAAACCATTACATCGGTGATTATATTAAATGTAAACGGCCCCAAAACCATCCCTACATTCCACAATTCGCTAGAAGGACTCAGGGCTCAGCATGTAGTCCTATAGATGAGCTGGTGTATTAAGCATGCACTTGTGGACTGTAAGAAAAAAAAGACTCAAGTGGAGTCTGGAGGAATCCATATGCAGGCTTCCCATGCTCTCTCCCTCCCATGAGAGATCACACAGAGCACGCTCTTCCACCAGCCATGGAAAGGCAGCAACACGTGTGTATGTGTTCCTGCACACAGAAGCCCGTTGGAGACTCAGGAACCAAGAGTTTTACTGGAGGCTGGCCAGGCTGGCCTCTGCCTCACATATATCAAAATTCCAGACTCCCTAAAGGAAAGATGTTCGGGATACAGTGAATCATCCTTATCAGCTAACCCTTGACTAGGAACACACCAAGAATCAAGTTCCCACAAGCCAACCAAAGGTTAACTTGCAATCAGGCTTTCCAAAGGCTGGGCTTCAGTTCTGCCCATCTTTACTCTTTTCTGCACAGGACTAAACTACTCCAGTTAAAAGACAGGGATTGTCAGACTGGATAAAAGACCAAGACTCCACTACCCGCTGTCTACCAAAAATGCATTTTTTAAAAATTTTAAAAATATTTTATTTATTTATCTGACAGACAGAGATCACAAGTAGGCAGAGAGGCAAGCAGAGAGAGAGGGGGAAGTAGGCTCCCCGCTGAGCAGAGAGCCCGGTACGGGGCTCAATCCCAGGACCCTGGGATCATGACCTGAGCTGAAGGCAGAGGCTTAATCCACTGAGCCACCCAGGCGCCCCCCAAAATGCATTTTAAATAATAAGGACACAGATGGGCTGGAAATTGATGGAAAATGATATACTATACAAATACGAGGAGGGACATTTCGTAATAATTCACCAGGAAGACAGAACAATCACATGTATGTGCCTAGTAATAGAGTTTAAAGATCCATGAAGCAAAATTTGCCCATAAGTAAAGGGAGAAATAGATCTACACTCACAGAGAGTCTAACACAGCTTTCTCCATAACTGATAAAACAAGTAGGTAAAAATCCACAAGAACATAGAAGATCTGAATCACCTTGACGTAATTGACATACAGAACACGATAGCCAATAAATGCCGAATACACATTTTCCCCAAACGCACACCCATAACATGGCCCCTGCAACACCCTGTGTGCTCGGTCAACGGCTCCATACATTGTAAAGACTGAAATGTTAAAGAATGTGTCTTCCAACCACCATGGAGTTAAGTTAAAGCCAGAAACAAAAATGTATCCAGGAAACCATATTTGAAAACTAAACAACACATTTCTAATTAATCCATGGGTCAAAGAAGGAGTTACGGAGGAAATTATAAAAACGTTTTAATTGGATAATAATGAAAACACAACATATCAAAAGTTGGGGGAGGCAGCCGAATAATGCTAGTTGGAGATTTATAGTTTTTAATGCTTACATTATTATTATTTTCAAGATTTTGTTTATTTATTTGTTTATTTATTTATTTTAGAGAGAGAAAGAGTTCACAAGTGGGGAGAGAAGCAGAAGGAGAGGGAGAGAGAATCTGAAGCAGATTCTACACTGAGTACAGAGCCCAACTCGGGGCCCAATCCCACAACCAGGAGATTACAACCTAAGCCAAAACCAAAGGTCAGGTGCTTAACCAACTGAGCCACCAGGTGCCCCTAATGCATATATATAGACATTTATTTATTTAAAGACTTATTTATTTATTTGACAGAGAGAGATCAGAAGTAGGCAGAGAAACAGGCAGAGAGAGGAGGGAAACAGGCTCCCCGCTGAGCAGAGAACCCGATGCGGGGCTCGATCCCAGGACCCTGAGATCATGACCTGAGCCGAAGGCAGAGGCTTAACCCACTGAGCCACCCAGGCGCCCCTAATTCTTATATTATTAAGAAAGGGGAAAAATGGGGTAACTGGGTGGCTCAGATAGTTAAGCCTCTGTTTTTGGCTCGGGCCATGATCTCCAGGCCTGGGATCGAGCCCTGCATCAGGCTCTTCTCTCAGCAGGAAGCCTGCTTCCCCCTCTCCCTCTGCTCCTCTCCCTGTTTGTGCTCATTCTCTCTCTCTGTCTCTTACTCACACTTTCTCTTAAATAAAATATTCTTTAAAAAAAGGTGAGAAGACAACGCACAGAAAAGGATAAAATATTTGTAATGTATACATCTGATAAGTGAACCTGTGTCTCAACTATTTAGAGAACGTTTACAACTCAATAACAAAAAGACAAATAACCCGGGATGCCTGGGTGGCTCAGCTGGTTAAGCAGCTGCCTTCGGCTCAGGTCATGATCCCAGCGTCCTGGGATCGAGTCCCACATCGGGCTCCTTGCTCGGCAGGGAGCCTGCTTCTCCCTCTGCCTCTGCCTGCCACTCTGCCTGCCTGCACTCACGCGCGCGCGCTCTCTCTCTGACAAATAAATAAATTAAAAAAAAAAAAAAGACAAATAACCCAGTTTTAACCGTCAAGGGATCTGAATTTCTCCAAATCTCCAGAGAAGATCTTTGAATGACCAATAGGCATGGGAAAAGATGCTCAACATCATTCAAATCAGTTCAAAACCACAGAGATAGTACTTTAGTCCTTGACACCCATTCTAATGGCTGCAATTAAAAAGATGTGAAAGGGATGCCTGGAGGGCTCAGTGGGTTAAGCCTCTGCCTTTAGCTCAGGTCATGATCTCAGGGTCCTGGGATCGAGCCCCGCATCGGGCTCTCTGCTCAGCAGGGAAGCCTGCTTCCTCCTCTTTCTCTGCCTGCCTCTGTGCCTACTTGTGATGTCTCTGTCAAATAAATAAAATCTTTAAAAAAAAAGATGTGAAAAAGACTTGTTATGATAATAAGTATTGTGAGGATGTGGGAAAATTGGAACTCTCCTGCAGTGCTGGTAGAAATATAAATGGTCTGGGAAACTCCTCAACTTTTGAAAAATAGTTTGGCAATTCCTAAAAAGTTTAAACATACAGCCCTGCAATTCTGCTCCATGCAAAAGTTTGTATATGAATGTTCATAGCAACAGTATTCACGATGGCCAAGAAGTAGAAACAACCCAACTATACAACTGATGAATGGGTAAATAAAATGTAGCATATCCCTATGATGGGATATTACTTGGCAAAAAGGAATGAAGTCCTCATTCATGCTATGCAGATGAATCTTGGTAACATTATGCTCAGTAAAAGGAACCAGTTGCAAAGGATCACATATTGTATGATTTTATTTAAATGAAATACCATGAACAGACAAATCTATAGAGACAGAAAATACTTTCTGGTTGCTTAGATTTGGGGGTAGGTGAAGAGGAAGCGGGTGGAAAGAGGAGTGACGGCTAATGAATACATGTTTTCGGGGGGAAAAGGCAATGAAAATATTCTAAAATTGATCATAGTGTTGGTCACACAACTTCGGGAGTATACGGAAAACCATTGGATCGTGCCTTTCAAATAGTTGAATTCTATGATATGAAAATAGATCTCAGTAGCTGCTACGAAAAAAGTGAAAATTTTGACGAGAAAACTCAGCAAGTTACATGAAATGAACACATTTCTTGAACAATAAAACTTGCTGAAGATGTGCTAGAGAATCTGATGCTCTTTTCAATCGATTAAATAGATCGATTTCATTGTCAAAAACCTTTCCATGTCTTTTCAATAAATGGTGTAGGGAACACTGGACAGTTTCTTGCGAAAGAATGAAACTTGACCATGTAATCACCCCATATGTAAAAATAAACTCATATGGACTAAAGACCCAAATGTAAGCCGTGAAACCATAGAACTCCTAAAAGAAAACATGGGCAGTAATGTCTTGGACATTGGTCTTAGCAATATCTTTTTGGATCTGTCTCATCAGGTGAGGACAACAAAAGTAAAAATTAAAAAATTGGGAGGACCACAAACTAAAACGCTTTTGCACAGTGAGGAAAACCTCAACAACAAAAAGAAGGCAACCTATTACATAGAAGATATTTGCAAATGATAGAGTCTATAAGGGGTGAATATCCAAATATATAAAAAAAACTTCTACAACTCAACACCAAAAAACAAAATCCAATTTTATTTTATTTTTTTAAAATTTTAAAAACTCTTTTATTTATTTATTTGACAGACAGAGATCACAAGTAGGCAGAGAGGCAGGCAGAGAGAGAGAGGAAGGGAAGCAGGCTCCCTGCTGAGCAGAGAGCCCGATGCAGGGCTCGATCCCAGGACCCTGGGATCATGACCTGAGCCGAAGGCAGAGGCTCTAACCCACTGAGCCACCCAGACACCCCAATAATAATCCAATTTTTTAAAATGAGCAGAGGATGTGAATAGACTTCTTTCTAAAGAAGACATGCAGATGGCCAACATGAAAAGATGGTCAACATCACGGATCATCAGGAAATGCAAAACAAAACCTCACACCAGTCAGAATGGCTAATATCAAAAATGAAAGAAATAACAAATGTGGGCAAGGATGTGGAGAAAAAGAAACGCTTGTGCACTGTTAATGAGAATGTAAATTGATACACCCACTATAAAAAATAATACGGGGCCCCTGGGTGGCTCAGTCTGTTGATTTTACAACTCTCGGTTTCAGCTCAGGTCATGATCTCAAGGTTGGGAGATCGAGCCCCTCACAGGGCTCCAGGCTCAGCAGGGAGTCTGGTCAGGATTCTCTCTCTCTCCCCTTCTCCCTCAGCCCATTCTCCCACTCATGCTCTCTCTCTCCCAAGTAAATAAATCAATCTTTTTAAAAAATAGCATAGAGTTTCCTCAAAAAGTAAAAATAGAAATACCATATGA
Organism: Mellivora capensis; assembly: GCA_004024625.1. Lineage (NCBI taxonomy): Eukaryota > Metazoa > Chordata > Mammalia > Carnivora > Mustelidae > Mellivora > Mellivora capensis. The sequence goes on along the minus strand of PISX010002916.1, from coordinate 104,305 downwards.
CCCAACAGTTCCACTTCCTGTATTTACCCAAAGAAAATAAAAATACTAATTCAAAAAGATAGACGCACTCCTAGGTTCATCGCGGTGTTATTTACAATAGCCAAGACGTGGAAGCAGCCCGAGCGTCCATCAGTAGATGAATGGATAAAGTAGATGAGATATAGATACAATGGAACATTACTCAGCTGCAAAGAAAGAAAAGAAATCTTGCCATTGCAGCAACATGGACAGACTGGAGGGTATTACGCTAAGGGAAGTAAGTCAGACAGAAAAGACAAACACTGTATGATTTCAATTATATGTGGAATCTGAAACAAAACGAGTGAACAAACAAAAACCAGACCCATAAATACAGAGAATGAACTGGTGATTGCCAGAGGGGAGGATGTTGGGAGATGGATGAAATAGGGAAGGAGATTAAGAGGTACAACCTTCTGGGGGTGCCTGGGTGGCTCAGTGGGTTAAAGCCTCTGCCTTTGGCTCAGGTCATGATCCCAGGGTCCTGGGATCGAGCCCCGCATCGGGCTCTCTGCTCAGTGGGGAGTCTGCTTCCCCCCTCTCTCTCTGCCTGCCTCTCTGCCTACTTGTGATCTCTCTCTCTCTCTCTGTGTCAAAATAAATAGATAAAATATTAAAGAAAAAAGATTTATAAAAAAAAAAGAGGTACAACCTTCTGGTTATAAAATAAGTCACGGGGTGGAGGGTGCTTCTGGGTGGCTCAGTGGGTTAAAGCCTCTGCCTTCGGCTCAGGTCATGATCCCAGGGTCCTGGGATCGAGCCCCACATCGGGCTCTCTGCTCCGAGGGGAGCCTGCTTCCTCCTCTCTCTCTCTGCCTGCCTCCCTGCCTACTTGTGATCTCTGCCTGTCAAATCAATAAATAAAATCTTTAAGAAAAAAAAAAAAGAAGGGTACGTGTGTTAAAATTGATGAATGTACACGTCATTATTACCCAGAGCCTGTAGTATACATTAGGGTTCACTTTTTCTTCTTTTTTCTTTTTTTTTTTTTTTCCAGTAAGCTCCAGGCCCCACGTGGAGCTTGAACTCATGACCCGAGATCAAGAGTCCCATGCTCTATCACCTAAGCCAGCCAGGTGAGCCAGCCTGATCTCAGGGCGGTGAGATCGAGCCCCACATCTGGCTCTGCGCCAGCCATGGAGCCCGCTTATGAGTCTGTCTCTCCCTCTCAAAAAACACACAAACCAAAATGAAAATAACCAGTATTGGCGAGGATGGGGAGAAATCGGAATCCTGATCCCTGATTTGGATACATGGCTGGCGGGAATGGAAAATGACAGAGCTCCATTGTAAGAAATCGAGGGGCCGTTCCCCAAACTGATGAACGCAGAGTTACCCTAGGAGTCAGGAGGTTAAGCCTATCTTTTTGTTTTCTGTATTTTGATGTTCTGACATCTAGGGCGTTGCTGATCCTGGGGAGATCGCCCCTCCCCAGGGTTAGCTCATTCCTAGAGATAACAAACAATCCAGGCAACCTGTGAGTGAACCTTTCACAGGCAAACCACCCAGTGTGGGGCCCACACCCCTAGCCACCTCCTTGTTGGGGCTCTCACAGCCAGGGCCACTCTCCCCCTGCCCCACTCACCCCGTGGCCAGGCACCACACAACTAGACAGAGCCCCCATGACCCAGCCTCACTAACCAACCCTAACTCTGTCTATGCTGGTGGGTCTGTTCCTTCTGCCAGGAACCAAAGTAAAAGCTCTTGGCCACATTTCCCTCCCTCTGTTTGCCTCCTACATGACTCTGGTGCTTTCTCCCGTGCCCCTGCATCTTCTGCTCCTAGAGATCTGTTAGTGTAAACCTTTTCCTTCACGACGGTGGTTTCCATGTACATGTGTCTTACTATACCGGACTCAAACTAATTCCAGATGCCTTTAAAACAATTCCACTTCTAGGTGTGTGCCCCAAAGAATGGAAAGTATGCCCTCACACTAATATTTGTCCAACAACACTCCTATCAGCGTTATTCAAAATAGCCGAAAGGTGGAAACAATCCCAAATGTCCATGCAAGGAGGAAGAAACAAATTGCGGTACATCTATATGAAATGGAATATTATTTAGCCAGGAAAAGGGATACGATCCTGATGCAGGCTATGAACTGGATGAACCTGAAAGCAGTATGCTAAGCAAAAGTAGCCAGACATGAAAAGGAGTGTGTTGGATTATTTCATTGACATGAAGTGTCTTGGGTGGGGGTCCTGGCTGGCTCAGTCGGAAGTGTGTGGGGCTCTTGATCTCGGGGCCGTGAGTTCAAGCCTCACGTGGGGTGTAGAGATTACTTAAATAAATTTAACAAAACTTAATATGAAATGTCTCAAATGGGTAAATCCATAGGGACAGACAACAGATTAGTGACTGCTGGGGCATGGGGGGGGAGTATGTTCTTTTTTTTTTTAAGATTTTGTTTATTTATTTGACAGATGGAGATCACAAATAGGCAGGGAGGCAAGCAGAGAGAGAGGAAGGGATGCAGGCTCCCTGCTGAGCAGAGAGCCCGATGCGGAACTCGATCCCAGGACCCTGGGATCATGACCTGAGCCAAAGGCAGAGGCTTTAATCCACTGAGCCACCCAGGCGCCCCAGGAGTATGTTCTTAAGGGATTTATGGTTTCTTTGGGGGTTGATGAAACATTGGAACGAGATGGAGGGGGTGGTTGTACATCGTTGTGAGTGTACTTAAATACCAACGAGTGGTACATTTCAAAGTGGTTAATTTTACATTATGTGACTTTTATCTCAATTTTTTTAAAGAAGGAAAAAGATTACAGTATAGAATAAATAGGCATAAAGGCAATAAGATTGGGAGCACCTGGGTGGCTCAGTTGGTTAAGCGTCCGATGACTCTTGATTGCAGCTCAGGTCATGATCTCAGGGTCGGGGGATGGACCTCTGCGTCGGGCTGTGCACTCAGTGGGGAGTCTGCTTGAGATTCTCTCTCTCCCTCTCTCTAAAATAAATAAGTAAATCTTTATTTTTTATTTTTTTTAAAGCTTTTATTTATTTATTTGTCAGAGCGAGCGAGCACAGGCAGACAGAGTTCCAGACAGAGGGAGAAGCAGGCTCCCTGCTGAGCAAGGAGCCCGATGTGGGACTCGATCCCAGGACGCTGGGATCATGACCTGAGCCGAAGGCAGCCGCTTAACCAACTGAGCCACCCAGGAGTCCTAAATAAGTAAATCTTTAAAAAAGGAAACAAGATTGGCCAGGCATTGATAATTATTGCCGCTCGTGGTGGGTCTTGAGTTTCACTATACTATTCTCTTGACTTGTGTGTTTGTTTAAAATGTTCCGTAAAAGATAATTTTGTGTGTGTGTGTGTGTGTGTGTGTGTGTGTGTGTGTGTGTGTTTAAGAGGAGGTTTCCAGTGATACTAAAGACACTGTCAAAGATTTAGGAGAAGGGGCGCCTGGGTGGCTTAGTCGGTTAAGCATCTACCTTTGGCTGAGGTCATGATCTCAGGGTCCTTGGACAGATCCCTGCATCAGGCTCCTTGCTCAGTGGGGAGCCCGCTTCTGCTTCTCCCATTCCCTCTGCTGCTCCCCCCACTTGTGCTCTCTCTATCAAATAAGTAAATAAAATGTAAATGACCTGAGCTGAAGGCAGACACTTAACAACTGAGCCACCCAGGTGCCCCTAAGGAAATAAAATCTTTTTTTTTTTTTCACTTTGGAAGTTTCTAGTCCCAATGCATTCTTGGCAATGATAAAGGAAAGGAAGAGCTGCACTTCAGGGTAATCAGAACTGAAAAGGGAAACCTTCTTTACAGGAGAATGCCAACTAATAAGTGTAGACACAGAAAGATAAAATTCTTGGGCGCCTGGGTGGCTGAGTTGGTTAAGCAGTAAATAAAATCTTAAAAAAAAATGATCCAGGGAGAGATTTGGGAAAACACACACGCATACACACACACCCCAAATCAGTTTCATGAAATTACAGAATGGAAAATCCAATATTGGTAAATTCACGAATGGTGATGTATAATGTTATTTTAAAGTGAACCTGTAGCTAAATTAATAAACTACTAGAACTATTATATTACAAGCATCTATCACAAACAGGCATTTGCATCCCTAAAAGTGTATACCCTTAAGTTGACAAAAAACCTTTATTTTGGACTTCTTTAGAAGAAGCAGCTTTGTCTTTGTAGTTTTCTCATATTCTAGCATCTGAGGTATGTTTCTATATTGAACTGAGGGTCCGGTCGTTAGAAAACGGTCCCCATTCCTGGAGCAGAGCCACGTCTCCACATCTCAGCAGAGACTGGAGACTCAGCTCCTCCCCAGTGTAACCAACATAGGAGCCAAGTCCTTGCCCACCCACTGTCTTACCTCACCAACTCGATTTCCGTGTTGAATTACTTCCAATCTTCCATCCACAAAAATGGTAAGCCCAGACCTTTCTAAATAAGGTCACATTATTTTCATTAAGCCCCCAGATGAGATTTACTTTGAGTCTGCTCTGCCCATACTGAGACCCAGTATGGGTCTCATATTAGCCATCGGAGATTTCCCCATGAAACCTCCAGGTGCCACCTCCCATGGGCTCCAAGGAGAGTTTCAAGGAGTTTTTTCCCCTCCCGCCTTCTGAGCACACCTGTCTTTATGATATGACCATGTTCTCAAGCTCTCATGCCCTCATGCCCTGGGCACACACCTTCTCTGACCGGAGGTGCCCCTACCTCTCTGACTCCTGGAGAAGCCATCAGTCTCCCTTTGACACCCCACGTCCCTTAATTCCCCACAGCACAGCAGAGATCAGACTTCAACATCTGGTAAAAGTATGCTGAACACGAAGGGTTAGAGAGCCATAGCCATGTTGGCAAACTTGTTTCTGTGAAGGGCCAAATGATAAATATTTTGTGTGTCGCAGGCCACACGGAGTTTCGGTTACATTGTCCTCTTTGTTTGTTTGAACAAAACTTTAAACATATAAAAACCACTCTCAACTCTGGGCTGGACAGAGTGGGCTAGGGCTGGGGTGGCCTCGCAGGCTGTCTCAGGCTGACCCTTATCGGACCGTCTCTATCTTGGAAGGGCCTGCTGTCAGGGTCCACCCACAGGATCCCATCAACACGGCTCTTGCCCAATTCTCAGGCTCTGCCTTTGCAGCAGGGGCAAGTCTCTGGAGAAACCACCGGTATTAGTCAGGGTTTTCACACACAAACCCAATCAGGTATAAAGATGGAGATGTATGAACAGAGACAGAGATTTATTTTAAGGAACTGGCTCACAGGACTGTGGTTGCCAACGGGCCAGCAGACTGGAAATTCCATGACGTCATGCTGACGTCACAGGGCTGAGTCCAAACTCTGCAGGGGAGCGGGCTGGAAACCCAGGGAGGAGAGTTCCAGGTCTGTGTTCCGGTCATGAGGACTTTCTTCCATCAGACACCCTCTGTCTTTGCGTGTAGAGCCTTCAACGGATTATAAAGAGTTGTTGTAAGCTGTTTTTTTTTTTAATTTTTATTTATTTATTTGACAGAGAGAGATCACAAGTAGGCAGAGAGGCAGGCAGAGAGAGAGGAGGAAGCAGGCTCCCCGCTGAGCAGAGAGCCCGATGAGGGACTCGATCCCAGGACCCTGGGATCATGACCTGAGCCGAAGGCAGAGGCTTAACCCACTGAGCCACCCAGGTGCCCTGTAAGCTGCTTTTTACTCAAGGTCTACTGGATTAAATGTTCACAGCAACGTCAACATTGGTGTTTAACAGGAGGCGTTGGGCCAGGAAAGAGAGAACATTCTCACTTTCTCACTACTCCCATGCCTGTCTCCCGACACTCCATGTATTACTGTCCAAGGATTAGCCTCTTTGCTGGACGACTGATAGCAGAATTTCCACTTGTTTCTCAGGAAACACAACTCCCTTCCCCCGCGATAACGAGCGCTTTCTCAGTACTGAGTTGGCACCGTAGGAATTGAAATCTGGTTTCCGCTCTACTGCTAACCCACGGTAGGTCCAGGCTCTACCTCCTGTAGACCTCTAGACCCAAAACCCAGAAGAACCCTGTAGAACAAAGTAGATGCGAAACAGATACTTGATAGGTCACCTTAGCTTAAGGATGCCTTATCTCATCAGAAAACAGCTTTATTTCCCCAGCCCAGCCCTCCCTCCCTGCCCCTCTTGCGGCCCTACCCCCAAGCTCTACATCAATGTCCTTGTTTTGCCCCAAAGAGCAGCATCCAGGTGCTCGTGACTCAGACTTAGAGCCGAAAATTAGGCTCTCTGTCAAGTAATGAGCACTTACCGGGGATGAGTGTCTACCATAGACCAGACGTTAGAAGAGATTTCTCTAACCCTCCAACCAGCCCACTGGCAAGAAAGTTGCCACAGTCCCCATGTCACCATTCATGGTAGTGTCCCAGGGGCCAGCATAAGGACAGGGGGCTGTGAAGGAGGTTGAGAAGAAAGTAATTCACATTTCAACTCTCAGGGGGGTGAGGAGGAGGTAATTTACATTTCAGCCCATTTCCATTTCCATACAGAACATAATTTCCATACATACACAATTCTTATTCCAGGGAGAGGGGATGTCACCAATTTCCCCAGGGACCATGGGGTAAAGAGTGACTCCCCCTATGTCCAGAAACTTAATGACTCCCCAGTACAAGAGAACAGGCACCCCACAGCTGAAGCAAACTCTCCTGAGCGCCAGGAGACCGCTTGGAGCTTCCAAAAATGAGTTTTTCCGGACTCAACTTATCCACACCAGCAAACGGGCATTCACTCTTGACAATCTTTCAAATACTTCAGAAGTGCTAGTCTTTGCATCTTTTCCAGGCCTTCAGACATTGCTCATGTCATCTCTGCTCAAGCCCCATCCCGCCCACCGTGTCAGCAACTCCCCAAAACCACCCCATCCTGGGGTACTGAGATGTGGTTACTCACTGGAAACACACAGGGAGCTTTGAGGAGTATCGCTGCCTGAGAAAGTTTGAGGAGAAACAGGATATTTGCACAGGCCCTAACTATCTCCTCCAAGATTTTATTAAGAATAAAGGTGGGGAGGGGGGGTGTCTGGGTGGCTCTGCCTTTGGCTCAGGTCATGATCTCAGGGTCCCAGAAGTCACCACTCCAACCAAAAGATCAAGTGAATATCCCTCGTAATAAGATTTTATCAGGAAAAGAAAAACAGTTGCCCTTTCTCCTATAAGTCTCCTATGCTTTCACCCAGAACACTTTTTTTTAAAGAATTACCCATTTATTTTAAGAATTTTTTTTAAGATTTTATTTATTTATTTGACAGAGAGAGATCACAAGTAGGCAGAGAGGCAAGCAGAGAGAGAGAGGAGGAAGCAGGCTCCCCGCTGAGCAGGGAGCCTGATGCGGGACTCGATCCCAGGACCCTGAGACCATGACCTGAGCTGAGGGCAGAGGCCCAACCCACTGAGCCACCCAGGCACCCCAAGAATTACCCATTTATTTTAGAGGGAGAGCGAGAGAGTGCACACATGCATGGGGAGGAGGGGCAAAAGGAGAGGGAGAGAGAGAATCTCAAGCAGACTCCCCATTGAGTGCAGAGCCTAATGCCAAGCCTGATCCCAGGACCCTGAGATCATGACCTGAGCCAAAATCAAGAGTTGGCCCCCCAACCGACTGAGCCATCCAAGTGCGCCCCACCACACACACTTTTTAAATAATCTCTAAGCCCAATTTAGGACTTGAACTCATGACCCTAGGATCAAGAGTCGTATGTTCCACTGACTGAGCCAGCCAGGTGCCCCAGAACACTTCCCTTTTGACACTTCTGGCTGGGTGTCCTAAAACTTCACTCAGCACCATTTAGTGCTGCTGTCAGACTTGTCCCCACTTCAGATGCCAATCACCAAGTAGCTGGTCCCCAGGTTACCCACAACTGTCCAACTTGGCTACACATGGGAGGTTCCCAAGACCAACTCCCACTTTGGATTCAGTTACTTTGCTAGAGCAGCTTACAAATCTCAGGGAAACAGCTGCGTTTACCAGTTCATGAAAGGATAGGTTAAAGGAGATGATGAACAGAGAGAAGACCTGGGAGGGTGGTGAGCCCAGGAGCTTCTCTTCCCATAGAGTTGCAGTGTGTCACCCCCCTGGAACGTGGATGTGTTCACTGACCTGGAAGCTCTCTGAATCCCATAGATTCTCCTTGGTCTAGGCTATGGCCTGGGCATCTATGGTCTTGAAAGTTCCCAGGTGATGATAACATCCAGTCAGGGTTAAGAACCGTTTTTCAAGTTTGTCTCTGTCTTCCACAGTATAACTTCCAGAACCAGACACTACAGTCCACGTGTGGTCTGACAGGAACACAATGGGACTCTCACCTCCTTTTGTCTGGACATTAGATCTTTATTAATGCAGCCTGGAGTCCATGACCTTCCTTTAAAAACAGATTATTAACGTAACCAGAGCTTTTCCCTTTCTAAACCCCCCAAGTCTTTCCTCATGTGATGTTCTGCTGTGCTGTGCTCCTCCTTTCCTGGCATTGAGCATGGTTTTATACCCTGAGGTCTAGATATCATCTCCTTACATTTGGTCCTTTGCTCCAGCCTGTCAGGTTGCTGAATGCCTCCTGCCACAGTGTCTCCACCCTTACCCCAGATTTGGGCACACACACTTCAAAACCAGGGCTTCTCTATCTTTATTTGAGACACCAGTGAGAGCAATTGGACAGGAGGACAGAGCCCTACAGGCCATCCCTTCATGTCCTGGCTAGCATCTGTCCGGTTGTCTCTGTTGAGGACTGGGCCTGTGGTCCCAAGGGCAAAGATGGCCAGTCAGGGAGGTTATCCAAAGTGTTCAGGACTAGGATGAGGCAGAGGGAAAGTAGAAGCAGGGGAAAGATGGAAGGCTGCCTACCTGGGATTGGGGGAAGTGACTTGGTTCTGTCCCTGGAAGTCATTCTGTATAGCTCTCGGGTCCACTGTCTGGGAGGCTCCGTCTACACCATCAAACCCAGTGGCCATATCTAAACAGACCTGGAGCCACACGATCCCCATGAAGGCTGAGCTATGACCTCAGCTTGCTTGCTTCCTGTAAAACGTTGGGAGACCCAGAGGTTATGTCAAGTATTCAGTCACTGTTTCTCTTAGTTTAGATTAAGGGTTCCCTCCACGCTACAGCTTCCTAAAAATGTGGTTGGCTTTACGACTTTTTTTTTCAAGCACACCCCACAGACCCTCATGCTACCCCACATTCTGTTTTCCCACGGCCTTACCCAAAGCCAAAACCTTATTAGCTAAAGGATCTTCCTACCAATTCATCTCAGAGGATAATTTTAACAAAGGTTTTGCCATTGCACGACGTGGACTGCGACTTTCTCAACCTTGAATGACAGCCCTCTTGGACCAATAGCTCTCTTTTTAAACTTTTGTACTTACTTCCAGGTACCAGAATTTTTGTATAGGTCAGTGTTCACTATGATGGTACACCAACACCACCCCCCCCCCCCGCAAAATCTCAGCAACCTACCAAAAAAAAAAAAAAAAAGGAAGGTTGTTTTCTTGCTCATTTTACCTGTTCCCTTAGGACCCTCCGGACTTGCGGGCAGGGTGGGGGTGGGGTGGGGGCGCGGAGTCTGTTGCCAGGGCAACTCAGTGTCCCTTGCCCAGGGTTCCTGGTTCCTTTTTTTCCCCCCCCAGATTGTCCCCGCATGCCCCCCTTTCCTCACTCTAGTTGCCAAAAGAATGCACACTAGGCCCTCGTTCTGCGTCCTTTCCTCTCCTTATTTTGCTTTTTTCTCCAAGGTCTGGATCTCTCTCTGCGAGATCAGGTGGATCTCGACCATTCCCCCCAGCTTACTCACGGCCTTCATTCTTCCGGCCAGCCTTGATGCCTCAGCCATCCCCGCATGATGGGCGGTCTCTCCGATTTCCCCTAGAGATCGATCTGTGCTTCCCAAGCCGGGAGTTCCTACTTCACTTCCAGCCGGTGAGGTGAGCGGTGAGCGGCGGCAGGTGGATTTGGAGCCCAACCTGGTTTTGGATGGTTGATCTGGCTCCAGAGGGGCGGGAGGAGAGGGGGAGGGGTCGGTCTTAACAGCTAAAATGTACTGATCGCTTGTTTTGCCAGGTGTCCGACCTACATTGCTTCTCCTGTTTTCGGGGAAGCTTTATTGTGCCCATTTCACAGCTGAAAAGGATTAAGCCAGGTCCCCAGACAGCAAGAAGCAAAACCAGGATTCACCCCCACATGGATTTGGCTCCAGTGTCTGCGTCCTTCCTATTCCCTTCCAGGAAAAAGCTAGAGGCAGGGTGGTGACCTGGGAAGCCTCTAGCGATAACAGAGGCCAAGGGTAGGGCAACGCAGTGGGATTGCTGGGACAGGGATGCTGGGAAGGGGCAGATCTGAGTCCTAGGGAATGCAGGGTCTGGATGGGCTGGCCATCCTGGGGAGGGACACACAGAGATAAGAACTAATTGCAGTAAATTATTTTAATAGATTATTTTCTAAAACTTCCACAAATAGGACCTCGTTTGTTCCTCTTCACAGATCTGGAAAGTCAGCATCTCTCAGCATCCCCTTGAATTCAGATGCTCTGATTCAAAAGCTGATGCATCCCCACCCCTCCCCCGCCCCCCACGGCCCCATCACACATTCTAGGGAACAAATTCCACCTGGAACATGTGTGCCCTCTATGTGCTCCAGGGCCTTGGTGAGAAGGTCACACCCGCAAGCCTCAGTGACCCAGTGAAAGGATATTGCTTGCACAGGTTTACACACCAGTGTAGAAATTCTGGGAAGGAGGTACCAGAAATTGAGTCAGAATGGACGGAAGAGAGATGGTGGATGGTTGGTCAGGTCAGACTGAGGGTTTATTTCTCTGGAAGCCTCGGGGCACATTGACCTAGCTTGACAGTACCTCGGGGAGTGTCTTTCTGGGTCACTGTGCTCTCTCTAGAGCTCGAAGCTTGTCAGTCCTTGAGAAATGGCAATCTCTTGCCAGTACTGGACTATGGGAATGAGAGAACAGTTGTCCTAAAGGTGTTAATGCTTGTCGCCAAAAAATAATTTCGATTTAATCATGTAGTTTAAGTGTTTTTTTTTTTTTCATTGTTGTTTTGTTTTGGCTTTGGGTTTTTTTTTTTTTTAAGATTTGATTTATTTATTTATTTGACAGAGAGAGATCACAAGTAGGCAGAGAGGCAGGCAGAGAGAGAAGGGGAAGCAGGCTCCCCGCCGAGCAGAGAGCCCAATGCGGGGCTCGATCCCAGGACCCTGAGATCATGACCTGAGTGGAAGGCAGGGGCTTAATCCACTGAGCCACCCAGGCGCCAACCCCTCCCTTTTTTTTAAAGATTTTTTTTACTTGGCTTTGGTTTTGTTTTGTTAAGTAGCCCCATCTGGGGCTTGAATTCCCAAGTCTTGAAATCAAGTCCTGAGCTGAGATCAAGAGTTGGACGCTTAACCTGACTGAGCCACCCAGACGCCCCTAATTATTTTTTTTTAATTTTTTAAAATTTATTTATTTGTCAGAGAGAGAGGGAGAGAGAGTGAGCACAGGCAGACAGAGTGGCAGGCAGAGGCAGAGGGAGAAGCAAGCTCCCTGCCGAGCAAGGAGCCCGATGTGGGACCCCATCCCAGGACGCTGGGATCATGACCTGAGCTGAAGGCAGCCGCTTAACCAACTGAGCCACCCACAGACGCCCCTAATTATTATTTACTTAATTTATATTTAAAGATTTTATTTATTTATTTGAGAGAGAGAGAGCATGAGAGCACGAGTGGGGGGAGGGGCAGAGGGAGAGAGAGAAGCAGACTCCCCACTGAGCAGGGTACCCTATGGTGGGGATGGCTGGGCTCCATCCCAGCACTTTGGGATCATACCCTGAGCAGAAGGTGGCTACTTGGCAGACGCACCCTCCCACCCCACACCACCATCATTTTCTTTAATACATGACTACTAACCATAGGGCAACCTACCAGACTCTCCGAGGAGGTACAGATTTGATTCAGATATAGGCTCTACTGTCAAGAAATCTGAAACGTCTTCATATTTGAAATTTATTTTAAAATCTACATACAAGAAAATTCATTCTTCTTGGCATACAGGTCTATCTGGTTTTTCTTCTTTTTTTTTTTCTGGTTGTTTCATACTCTCTTGTTTTTTTTAATTAATTATTTTTATTAACATATAATGTATTATTAGCCCCAGGGGTACAGGTCTGTGAATTGTCAGGTTTATACACTTCACAGCACTCACCATAGCGCATACCCTCCCCAGTGTCCATAACCCAAATACCCTCTCCATACCCCCTCCCCAGCAACCCTCAGTTTGTTTTATGAGATTAAGAGTCTCTTATGGTTTGTCTCCCTCCCAATCCCATCTTGTTTCATTTTTCCTTCCCTACCCCCCATGACCCCCGACCCTGTGTCTCAAATTCCTCATATCAGAGAGATCATGTGATAATTATCTTTCTCTGATTGACTTATTTCGCTCAGCATAATACCCTCTAGTTTAATCCACATCATTGCAAATGGCAACATTTCATTTCTTTTGAAGGCTGCATAGTATTCCATTGTGTATATATACCACATCTTCTTTATCCATTCATCTGTTGATGGACATCTAGGTTCTTTCCATACTTTGGCTATTGTGGACATTGCTGCTATAAACATTTGGGTGCACCTGTCCCTTCGGATCACTACATTTATATCTTTAGGGTAAATACCCAGTAGTGAGATTCCTGGGTTGTAGGGTAGCTCTATTATCAACTTTTTGAGGGACCTCCATGCTGTTTTCCGGAGTGGCTGCACCAGTTTGCATTCCCACCAGCAGTGTAGGAGGGCTCCCCTTTCTCCGCATCCTCGCCAGCATCTGTCATTTCCTGACTTGTTAATTTTAGTCATTCTGACTGGTGTGAGGTGGTATCTCATTGTGGTTTTGATGAGTATTTCCCTGATGCCGAGTGATGTGGAGCCCTTTTTCATGTGTCTGTTGGCCATCTGGATGTCTTCTTGGCAGAAATGTCTGTTCATGTCCTCTGCCCATTTCTTGATTGGATTATATGTTCTTTGGGTGCTGAGTTTGATAAGTTCTTTATAGATTTTGTATACTAGCCCTTTATCTGATATGTCATTTGGAATATCTTCTCTCATTCTGTCAGCTGTCTTTTGGTTTTGATTGTTTCCTTTGCTGAGCAAAAGCTTTTGATCTTGATGAAATCCCAATAGTTCATTTGTGCCCTTGCTTCCTTTGCCTTTGGCGATGTTCCTAGGAAGAAGTTGCAGCAGCTGAGGTTGAAGAGGTTGCTGCCTGTGTTCTCCTCGAGGATTTTGATGGATTCCTTTCTCACATCGAGGTCTTTCATCCATTTTGAGCCTATTTTTGTGTATGGTGTAAGGAAATGGTCCAGTTTCATTATTCTGCATGTGGCTGTCCAGTTTTCCCAACACCAGTTGTTGAAGAGACTATCTTTTTTCCATTGGACATTCTTTCCTGCTTTGTCGAAGATTAGTGACCATAGAGTTGAGGGTCCATTTCTGGGCCCTCTGTTCTGTTCCATTGATCTATGTGTCTGTTTTTGTGCCAGTACCTTACTGTCTTGATGATTACACTTTGTAATACAGCTTGAAGTCTGGAATTGTGATGCCACCAACTTTGGCTTTCTTTTTCAACATTCCTCTGGCTATTCAGGGTCTTTTCTGCTTCCATATAAATTTTAGGATTATTTGTTCCATTTCTTTGAAAAAAATTGATGGTATTTTGACAGGGATTGCATTAAATGTGTAGATTGCTTTAGGTAGCATAGACATTTTCACAATATTTGTTCTTCCAATCCATAAGCATAGAACATTTTCCCATTTCTTTGTGTCTTCCTCGATTTCTTTCATGAGTACTTTATAGTTTTCTGAGTCCAGAGTCTTCTCCTCTTTGGTTAGGTTTATTCCTAGGTATCTTATGGTTTTGGATGCAATTGTAAATGGGATTGACTCCTTAATTTCTCTTTCTTCTTGCTGTTGGTGTATAGAAATGCAGCTGATTTCTGTGCATTGATTTTATATCCTGACACTTTTCTGAATTCCTGTACAAGTTCTAGCAGATTTGGAGTGGAGTCTTTTGGTTTTTCCACATAAAGTATCATATCATCTGCAAAGAGTGAGAGTTTTACTTCTTCTTTGCCGATTTGGATGCCTTTAATTTCTTTTTGTTGTCTGATTGCTGAGGCTAGGACTTCTAGTACTATGTTGAATAGCAGTGGTGATAGTGGACATCCCTGCCATGTTCCTGACATTAGGGGAAAAGTTCTCAGTTTTTCCCAATTGAGAATGACATTTGCTGTGGGTTTTTCATAGATGGCTTTGATGAAATGGAGGTATGCTCAGGCTGGAGACTAGAACAAAGCCATGTGCTCTATGCCTATATATACTTTGAAGAGTTTTGATCAAGAAAGAATGCTTTTTCAAATGCTTTTTCAGGATCTATTGAGAGTATCATATGGTTCTTGCTCTTTCTTTCATTAATGTATTGTATCACATTGATTGATTTGTGGATATTGAACCAACCTTGCAGCCCAAGAATAAATCCCACTTGGTCGTGGTGAATAATCCTTTTAATATATCGTTGGATCCTATTGGCAAGTATTTTGGTGAGAATTTTCACATCTGTGTTCCCCAAGGATACTGGTCTGTAATTCTTCTTTTTGATGGGGTCTTTGTATGGTTTTGGGATTAAGGTAATGCTGGCCTCTTAAATTGAGTCTGGAAGTTTTCCTTCCATTTCTGTTTTTTGTAACAGTTTCAGGAGAATAGGTATTAATCCTTCTTTAAATGTTTGGTAGAATTCCCCTGGGAAGCCATCTGGCCCCGGGCTTTTGTTTGTTGGGAGATTTTTGATGACTGCTTCAATCTCTTTACTGGTTATGGGTCTGTTCAGGTTTTGTATTTCTTCCTGGTTCAGTTTTGATAGTTTATACATCTCTAGGAATGCATCCATTTCTTCTAGATTGTCAGATTTGCTGGTGTATGGTTGCTCATAATATGTTCTTATAATTGTATTTCTTTGATGTTGGTTGTGATCTCTCATCTTTCATTCATGATTTTATTAATTTGAGTCCTTTCTTTTTTCTTTTTGATAAGTCTGGCCAGGGGTTTATCAATCTTATTAATGCTTTCAAAGAAAGAGTTCCTAGTTTCGTTGATTTGTTCTACTGTCCTTTTTGTTTCAATTTCATTGATTTCTGCTCTGATCTTTATTATTTCTCTTCTCCTGCTGGGTTTACACATTCTTTGCTGTTCTTTCTCCAGCTCCTTTACGTGTAGGGTTAGTTGTGTACTTGAGACCTTTCTTGTTTCTTGAGAAAGGCTTGTATCACTATATGCTTTCCTCTCAGGACTGCCTTTGCTGTGTCCCACAGATTTTGAACCATCCTGTTTTCATTATCATTTATTTCCATGAATTTTTTCAATTCTTCTTTAATTTCCTGGTTGACCCATTCATTCTTTAGTAGGATGCTCTTTAGCCTCCATGTATTTGGGTTCTTTCCAACTTTCCTCTTGTGATTGAGTTCTAGCTTCAGAGCATTGTGGTCTGAAAATATGCAGGGAATGATCCCAATCTTTTGGTACTGGTTGAGACCTGATTTGTGACCCAGGATGTGATCTATTCTGGAGAATGTTCTATGTGCACTAGAGAAGAATGTGTATTGTATTGCTTTGAGATGAAATGTTCTGAATATATCTGTGATGTCCATCTGGTCCAGTGTGTCATTTAAGGCCATTATTTCCTTGTTGATCTTTTGCTTGGATGATCTGTCCATTTCAGTGAGGGTAGTGTTAAAGTCCCCTACTATTATTGTATTATTGATGTGTTTCTTTGATTTTATTATTAATTGGTTTATTAGTTGGCTGCTCCCGTGTTAGGGGCATAGATATTTAAAATTGTTAGATCTTCTTGTTGGACAGACCCTTTGAGTATATAGTGTGTCTTTCCCCATCTCTCATTATAGTCTTTGGCCTAAAATCTAATTGATCTGATATAAGGATTGCCACCCCAGCTTTCTTTTGGTGTCCATTAGCATGGTAAATTGTTTTCCACCCCCTCACTTTAAATCTGGAGGTGACTTTGGGTCTAAAATGAGGTTCTTGTAGATAATATATTGATGGGTTTTGGTTTTTTATCCATTCTGATACCCTGTGTCTTTTGATTGGGGCACTTAGCCCATTTACATTCAGAGTAACTATTGAAAGATATGAATTTAGTGCCATTGTATTGCCTATAAGGTGACTGTTACTGTATATTGTCTCTGTTCCTTTCTGGTCTACTACTTTTAGGCTCTCTCTTTGCTTAGAGGACCCCTTTCAATATTTCCTGTAGGGCTGGTTTGGTGTTTGCAAATTCTTTTAGTTTTTGTTTGTCCTGGAAGCTTTTTATCTCTCCTATTTTCAATGACAGCCTAGCTGGATGTAGTATTCTTGGCTGCATGTTTTTCTCATTTAGTGCTCTGAATATATCTTGCCAGTCCTTTCTGGCCTGGTGGGTCTCTGTGGATAAGTCTGCTCCCAATCTAATATTTCTACCTTCCTATGTTACAGACTTCTTGTCCTAAGCTGCTTTCAGAATTTTCTCTTTGTCACTAAGACTTGTAAGTTTTACTATTAGATGAGGGAGTGTGGACGTATCTTAATTGACTTTGAGGGGGATTCTCTGTGCCTCCTGAATTTGATGCTTGTTCCCTTTGCCATATTAGGAAAATTCTCTACTATAATTCACTCCAATATAACTTCTGCCCCTCTCTCTCTTTCTTCTTCTTCTGGAATCCCAATTATTCTAATATTGTTTCATCTTATTTCATCTTATTCATCACTTATCTATCAAATTCTCCCCTCATGGGCAAGTAGTTGTTTGTCTCTCTTTTTCTCACCTTCTTTACTCTCCATCATTGGGTCTTCTATATCACTAATTCTCTCTTCTGCCTCATTTATAGTAGCAGTAAGAGCCTCCATTTTTTATTGCACCTCATTAATAGCTTTTTTTTATTTCAACTTGGTTAGATTTTAGTTCTTTTATTTCTCCAGAAAGGGATTTTTTTTCTCCAGAAAGGATTTCTCTAATATCTTCCATGCCTTTTTCGAGGCCAGCTAGCACCTTGAGAATCATCTTTCTGAACTCTAGTTCTGACATATTATCAATGTCCATATTGATTAGGTCCCTAGCCATCGGTACTGCCTCTTGTTCTTATTTTTGTGGTGAGTTTTTCCACCTTGTCATTTTATCCAGATAAGAATATATGAATGAGAGAATAAAATACTAAAATGGTGGCAAAGACCCCAGGAAAATGTACACTAACCAAATAAGAAGAGACTGAAAACTGGGGGGAGAAGAAAGGGAGAAAAAAGGAATTAAAAAATATATATATATATATATACATATATATATACATATATATTAGACTGGTGACAAGAACAGAGCTACCCACTTGATTTGGGGTGTATTTTGGTCTCTTAGAAGAAACTACCCCCTAAGATTTTAAAGAAAGAAAAAAAAAATATATATATATATACACACACACACAAATAAGGGTAAACATGATGAAGGGATGGAATATGACTGTAAAGATGAAAATTTTTAAAAAATTCTAAAAAAGGAATTGATAAGATAAGTTGGTTGGAAAAAGAAAAAAAAAGGAGAAGGGCACCTGGGTGGCTCAGTGGGTTAAGCCTCTGCCTTTGGCTCAGGTCATGATCTCAGGGTCCTGGGATCGAGCCCCGCATTGGGGTCTCTGCTCAGGAGGGAGCCTGCTTCCCCCTCTCTCTCTGCCTGCCTCTCTGCCTCCTTGTGATCTCTGTCAAATAAATAGATAAAATCTTAAAAAAAAATAAGAGGAGAGAATACGCTCAGGCTGGAGACTAGAACAAAGCCATGTGCTAGATTTAGGGTATATATATTTTTAAAGATTTTATTTATTTACTTGACAGACAGAGATCACAAGTAGGGCTATGTGGGGCTCGATCCCAGGACCCTGGGATCATGACCTGAGCTGAAGGCAGAGGCTTTAACCCACTGAGCCACCCAGTCACCCCGATTTAGGGTATATTTTGATCTATTAGAAGAAATTGAATCCCAAAATTTTTTAGAAAAAAAAAACCCTATATGCATTAAAAAAATAAGGTTAAATACAATGAAAGGATAAAATATGCCTATAACAATGAAGGCTTTAAAAGGGTTTTTTTAAGAAAGGTATTGTTAAGATGAACTAGTTAAAAAAAGGTTAAAAGATGGAAGAAGCAAAATTAAAAAAAATAGAATAAGAAAAAAAATTTTTTTAATTTATGTATTATTTATTTATTTGCAAGAATCATGGGGGAAAAGCCATGAATTCCATACTTTGCTTCCCCCTCCTCTGGATTTCCGCAGTTCTCCTTGATCAGTGAGCTTGGTCTTGGCCAGATGCTCTTGCTGATCTTCTGGGGGAGGGGCCTGTTGCCGATTCTCAAGTGTCTTTGCGTGAGGCGGAATTGCACCGCCTGTGCCAGGGGCGGGGCTAAGTCATCTGCTCAGGTTCCCGCTCGGAGCTTTTGTTCCCTGAGCGCTTTCCGTAGAGCTCGGGAGGACGGGAATGAAGATGGCGGCCGCCTAGTCCCTGGTCCAGGAGCCGAGAGCTCGGGGCCCACTCTTCAGTGCGCCCTCGGAGAAAAGCCGTCAGTCCCTCTGGTGTCCCTGGTTTCCGCCATGCTCCGAGCTCCCCGGCCTGTGACCGAGCATCTCTGTCTCTGGCGCGGCCCCGTCTGGAGACTCCAAACCCTGCAGAATCCTGCAGGGCGCTCCTGTGCCACTCCTTCCAGAGAAGGAAGGTGAGTCTCCCCTGATCTGCCGCGTGTGGGGTCCCTGCGCAGAGAGCCATGGCCCGGCTGTGCCTCGGGTCCCTGGTTAAGGTGAGCCCGAGCTCAGAGCCCCTCCTCGGCTCCATCTCTGCCGCCAGCGTCCCCGCTCTGATCCCTGCGAGCTCTGCTGCACTCAAACACCCCCGATCCTTCTGTGACCCCGTGGGACCTGAGACCACACTGTCCCCGCGAGGGCCCCACCCCCACTCAGCCTCTGCAGCGACGTCCCTCCGTGGAGTGACTTCTGCACAGTCCGATTCTGTGCTCCGTGGCTCCCCAGCCATCCGGCTAGGGGCTCCCTAGCCGGCTCCTCCCCACCACGGTCTGTCTTCCCATCGCTTTGGATTCACTTCTCCGCACGTCCCACCTTCCAGAAAGTGGTCGATTTTCTGTTTGTAGAATCGCTGCTCTTCTTTTCTATCTCCTGTTGAGTTTGTAGGGGTTCGGAATGGCTTGGTAACTATCTAGCTGAACTCCTGCTACCTGATGCCATTTCAATCTGCTACTCCTCCTTCATCTTGCCTCTAATATCATGTTTTTCATTTATTCTTAAATTTATATTTCCCTGCACACATTTTTTGTGGAGATTTGATTCCCCTACCATAAAATCCACCATTATTAAGTGTACAGATCCTGTAGATTTTAGTATATTCAAAAAGTTGTGCACTCTCTAAAAAGGGCAAGGGGTGCCTGGGTGGCTCAGTCAGTAAAGCGTCCGACTCTTGATTTCAGCTCAGGTCATGATCTCAGGGCTGTGAGGTGGTGCTGGGCACGGAGCCTGCTTAAGATTCTCTCTCTCTGGGACACCTGGGTGGCTCAGTTGGTTAAGCAGCTGCCTTCGGCTTGGGTCATGATCCCAGCGTCCTGGGATCGAGTCCCACATCAGGCCCCTTGCTCGGCGGGGAGCCTGCTTCTCCCTCTGCCTCTGCCTGCCTCTCTGTCTGCCTGTGCTCGCTCGCTCTGACAAATAAATACATAAAAAAAAAAAAAAAGATTCTCTCTCTCCCCTTCCCTCTTTCCCTCCCGCCATGTGCCTGCACGCACACGTGTTCTCTCCCTCTCAAAAATAAAAGCTAGGCAACCATCACCATTAATCCTAGGACATTTTTATCACTCCCCCAAAAGACACCATACCCAGTAGTGCTCACTCCCCGGTTCCCTTTCCCTCCTCCCCCACACCGTGGCGACCACTAGTGTGTTTTCTGTCTCTGTGGATTTGCCTACACTGGACATTTCCCAATCTGCTCCTTTCAGATTTGTTTCCTCCACTTAGCGTTTTCAAGATTCATCTGTGTTTCAGCATCAGTCCTTCATTCCTTTTTATGGCCAAATACATCTCTGTATGTATATATCACGTGTTATCTGGCCACGCATCCACTGATGGACAGTCGGGCTGTTTCTACTTGGAGGCTGATTATAATTAATGCTGATATGCACATTCCTGTGTACACTTTTGTTTGAACACCTGCCTTCAATTCCCTTGGGTATGTGCCTAGGATTCAAATTGCAGAGCCATTTGGTAATTCTGTTTGGAAAAACTGCCACTGTGTTACAGTAACGGCACCATTTTACATTCACCCCTCCCTCTATCCCATGCTTCCTCTCTCTCTCTCTTTCCTTCTTTCTTTCAGTACAGAAATCCTACTGAGACTCTCAGTCTCAGTAGGATTTCTGTACTGAAATCCTACTCAGTTCGGTTGTGATTTGCATTTCCCAAGTGATGAATGAGGTCGAGCATGTATTTATTGGTGTTTGTCTGTCTCCTCTGGAGAAATGTTCATTCACATCCCTTGCCCGATTTTTTTTTTTAAAGATTTTATTTATTTATTTGACAGACAGAGATTACAAGTAGGCAAGAGAGGCAGGCAGGGAGAGAGAGGAGGAAGCAGGCTCTCCGCGGAGCAGAGAGCCCGATGTGGGGCTCGATCCCAGGACCCTGGGATCATGACCTGAGCCGAGAACAGAGGCTTCAACCCACTGAGCCACCCAGGTGCCCCGCCCTTGCCCGATTTTTTAACTGGGTTTCCTTTTCATGGTTGAGTTATGAGAGTTCTTTACATGGTCTGGATACAAGACCATTATCAAATATGTGATTTAGGGTTGCCTGGGTGACTCAGTGGGTTAAAGCCTCTGCCTTCGGCTCAGATCATGATCTCGGGGTCCTGGGATCGAGCCCCGCATTGGGCTCACTACTGGGCGGGGAGCCTGCTTCCCCCTCTCTCTCACTCTGCCTGCCTCGCTGCCTACTTGTGATCTCTCTCTGTCAAATGAATAAATAAAAATCTTTAAAACAGACAAATATGTGATTTACAAACACTTCTCATTCTGCAGGTTGTCATTCCACTTTCTCAGTGCTGTCCTTTGACACGTGAAAGGTCTTGATTTTGATGCTGTCCACTGTGTGTGTATTTTCTTCGGTCACTTGTACTTTGGGTATCAAAACTAAGAAACTGGTATCTCATCAAAGGTCCCAAATATTTAGACCTGTATTTTCATCACAGAGTTTTCTCTCATTCTGTGGGCTGTCTTTTCATTCTCTTAATCATGTCCTTCGATGCAGGCAAGGTTTGTAATTTTGATGAAGTTCGAGGTATCTCTTTTTTCCCTTATTGCCTGCTCCCTTGGTGTCCTATCCAAGAAATCACTGCCAAATTGAATGTCATAAAGATCTCCCCCCCCCCCATTTTTTTCTTCTAGGAGTTTTAGAGTTTGAAGGTTTTGATCCATTTTGAATTAATTTTGGTTTCTGGTTTTTTTGTACAAGATAAGGATCTGACTTCACTCTTTTGCACGTGGATATCCAGTTTTCCCAACACCATCTGTTGAAAAGACTCTCCTCCCGCCATGGAAAGGCACCCATGGGTCTTGTTGAATATTAGTTGGCCATGTATGTGAGGGTTTATTTCTGGGCTCTCCGTTCTATTCCATTGGTCCATATGCCTGTCCTGAGGCCAGTACCACACCATTTTGATTCTACAACTTTGTACAGATTCATTCTCCATCCATCCTGCTCCCCTGCCCCCAATGCCTTCCCTGTCCTTTCAGGCTCTCCCAATCCTTCCTCTCCTTCCAAATGATTTCTACAGTCCTCTAAAGTTGTTCTCCCCTTCCCTATTCCCAGATCTGCAAGGGGCACCTTGAAGGAGTCCCCCTGTGATTTCTCTTTTTCTTACCCTGCATACCCACTCCATCAGCCATCTCATAGGCTCTCCATCTCTGATTTATTTTTTTTAAGATTTTATTTATTTATTTGACAGAGATCACAAGTAGACAGAGAGGCAGGCAGAGAGAGAGGAGGAAGCAGGCTCCCCACTGAGCAGAGAGCCTGACGGGGGGCTCGATCCCAGGACCCTGGGATCATGACCTGAGCCGAAGGCAGAGGCTTTAACCCACTGAGCCACCCAGGCGCCCCCTCTGATTTATTTTTATTTTATTTTATTTTTACTTTTTTCTAATTTTTTAAAAAGATTTTATTTAATTGAGAGACAGAGAGCTCAATCAGGGGGAGCAACAGAGGGAGAGGGACAGGACCCCGGGATCATGACCTGAGCTGAAGGCAGACGCTTAACCAACTGAGCCCCCCAGGTGTCCCCTCCATCTCCGCTGTGATGATGTGTATCCGGCCATCATCATCTCTATCTGGGACCCTGTACTATGTACTGAAGGGACAACCTCTTTTTCCTCTTACCCCTTCCACTCAGCAGCCAGAGTTATCTCTTTTCCTCTTTTTGGCCAACAAGTTCTTGAGAAGGTGCTAAGCCATCATGGAAAGGCCAATTAAAACCAAAAGGAACACACATCTGTATTAACAAAGACAGGAAGCAACTGAAATTTTATTTACTGTTGGTGGGAGTATAAAATAGTGAACCACTTTGGAAAACTGGTGACTTCCTATAAAATTAAATGTGTGCTTTCTCAGAAGCATGCCCTGAGATGGAGGTTAGAATTTATTGTGGGAGCACTCTCGGGTCAGCACCTAGGGAAGGGAAGGAAGTGGACTGTGGAGGGAAACTAGGGTATACTGCAATCTCACTGGGGGTCCCCACCGACCCTGGGGAGTGTGAAACTGCAATGGTCATTTGGCATTAAAAAAATGAATGTTTATCTCTCCCACATCTTTATATTTATGGTGGTGCACTATATCCACTTTTATTAACCTTGCTTTTCCCACTCAGCAAAATCTTTTAGATATCATTCTGTATTGAGATATAGCTTCCTCGTTATTGTTTTTTGTCTAATTTTGTCGTTTTTTTATGACCGGGTCTTCCTTTGAAGGGACAGACTATACTAATCATTCCTGCAATGACGGACATTGGGCGGTCGTTTTATTATTTCAATCTACACCACAATGACCGGCTGTTTGTATAAGACATTTTCCAAATAGGCAAGTACATCTGTAGCTTAAAATCCTAGAGACGGAGCTGCTGGCTCAAAGCTACACGTGTTAGTCATTTTGAAAGACATTGCGAAACTTCCTTCCACAGAAATTGTACCAGTTTTCAATCCTCTCAGCAATGTTGACCGTGCTCATTTCCCCATACTTTCTAAAATATGAATGGGTCATGACTCTCCCGGCTTAACCCCTTACACTTCCGACTGTCCCTAGAGCAGTCAGCCCACAACATAGACCAGGAGGGCTTCTACTCTCTGGCTCCCGCCTCCCTCACTTTTCATGATGCACTGAAGCCAAGTGCGGGGTGGGGGGGTGGGGGGATCCTGAGGATCCCTGTGGAAGCCGGGCTGCCATCAGAAGGGGTGAGGGCACCTATAGCCTTCCATCCTCTGGGGGAGGGTGTGAGTTTAGGCACCAGGCTTAACTGCTGGATGTCCCCATTCTGGGAGCGTGGAACAGGAGAACAGGAGAGAGATGGTGTGGTAAATGAGTGCCGCGGGAAGCTGCAGTTATTTTGCCATGGAGTGTCGTCATCCAGGATTTGGGACCTAAGGGAGCTACTCAGCGGTCGCCCCCCACCCCCAGACCCCCAAGATTAAACTATCCGTCTGGATGTGAGTCGCTTCCAGAGAGGACCAGCAGAGGGCAGTATTCTGCCCTGGGACGGGGCCTTTCCCCCGCCCTGCACCGAGCTGTCCACCAGGGGGCAGTAAGGACGTGGCTTGGAGGCTCCAGGACGGCTGAATGAAGCTGGAAAGGGGGATCTGGCAGTCCTTGTCGTTCTGCTCTGCCGCCATCCTCCCACAGCTGCGGAGGCAAGAAGTCCAGCCCCGGCTGACAAGGAGCCGCGCTGCTCCTGCGCTGGGGCCGAGAGGCAGGGACCCCTTGAGGACACCCGCCCCAGACCTAATGTCCCACACCCATGGCGCAGTCCCCTACCCCATCCCTAGGCCCGGGGGCCTTGAAGTCATTCTGTGCCTTCTGCAGACATGCACTGGGATGGGGCCGGGGGCGCAAATCCAGGAGCACCCCAGCCTACCAAGATGGGTGGTTAGCACTGGTCACAGAGCTGTCTTAGCCTTGCCAAGCGAGGCATCTGGGGTGCTTGTTTCTCAAGCTCCTCAAACAACCTTTTCTTCCCCATGCAAAGACATCAGCTGCGTAGAGGAGGGACTACCAAGTATTTTCGAGCACCGACTGCGTCCTGGGCTCTGGAGCAGGTGTCTGCCCTCGCAGAGCTCACAGTCTCCTAAGGGCAAATGTACTCACCACCACTGAACAGAACACTTAAAAATGGTTAAGAGGGTAAATGTGTGTGTTTTTGCCACGATTTTAAAATTGGAAGGAAACCCCACAAATTGGTAACCTTAACACTTCTGGGGTTCAAAGTTCGAACTGGATTTTATGGGACTAAAATCAGGGTGTTGGCAGAGCTGCGTTCTTCCTGGAGACTCTGGGGGGTGGGAGGAGAATCCGTTCCCTTGCGTTTTCCAGCTTCTAGAGATTGCCTTATTCCTTGGCTGGCAGCCCCTGCCTTAGTCTTCAAAGCACATAGCCTCGACTCTGTTTCTGTCGTCATACTGCCTTCTCTCCTTCTGTCCCTCCTGCCTCCTTAAAAGGACCCTCATGATTCCATCGGCTCAGGATAATCTCAAGATTCCTAATTTAATCACATTGGCAAAGTCCCTTTTGCTACATAGAGTAACATATACATGGGATTTGGGGATTAGGACATGGACACCTGTGGGGGGCCATTATTCTGTCTCCCCCAGGGAAAATAAGCTTGTAAAAGAGGGACTGAGGAAGATTCTCAGGGAACAGGACACATGGGATGCACCTAGGCTCTTCTGAGGTTTTTTTTTCTCTTTAAGATTTATTTATTTACTTGGAGGGGGGGACACAGAGAAGGAAAGGGAGAAGCAGACTCCCCATTGAGCAGGGAGCCTGATGTGAGGCTCGATTCCAGGACCCTAGGATCATGACCTGAGCCAAAGGCAGATGCTTAACCGACTGAGCCACCCAGATGTCCCATGATTTACTTTTTTATTTTTATTATTTTTTTTAAAGCAGACTCCCTGCTGAGCAGGGAGCCCCCACGTGGGGCTCCATCCCAGGACCTGGGGATTGTGACCTGAGCCGAAGGTAGCTGCTTAACCCACTGAACCATGCAGGCATCCCTGATTTACTTTTTTAAAAACCATCCCCAGGGTCGCCTGGGTGGCTCAACCAGTTAAGCATCTGACTCTTTGTTTTGGCTCATGTAGGGATCTAACAGGTCATAAGATCAAGCCTCACATCAGGCTCCAAGCTCTCCAAGGAGTCTGCTTGAAGATTCTCTCCCTCGGCTCCTTACCCCCTTCTCCCCTCCCCTGCCCCCTGCACTCGCTCTTGCTCTCTCTCTCTCTCTACAATAAATAAATAAATAAATCTTGAAAAACAAACAAACAAAAAACAACCAAAAAACCTCAAAACACCCATGAGGCCGGGTAGGGAGTATGTGAGAGGCAGAGCCAACAGCATTTGCTCGTGGATTTGATCTGAAAACATCCACACTGGTGTGTGTTTTCTGTCCCAAAGCTTGAAAGTCAGGCACCTGGGGAGCCAGACACTCTCCAGGAGGGCAGAGGATGCTTGGTGAAACCAGAGACAGAGGCGTCCCTGGGCAGCACGTTGGAGTCCTAGAAGTCTCTTAGCAGACCAAGGGCAAAATGGATAGAACAAAAATGATTCACAGACCCTCCGTGCCCCATCCTCACGCCTGCCTGCTAATGAAGCCTCTGCTTTGCTCATTCTGGTTTTCTGTCCCCTGAGCTTAAGAGGTCTTGGGGTTTTCTGGAGAGATAATTGGAAGAAAAATGGGGAGGCAGAGTCAGAGAGATAGACTGTTGGAGGCTCCCTTGACTGTAGGATGTGTGAAATCCCTACAATTCTCATCCTACCAGGAGACCAAATGCAATTATCCTGGACCCCCTGATAAGTGGCAAACGTATCAACCCTCCATATGTGTTTGTGTTTGTTTATGGAGACTTAGAACTGGAATATCCAAAGGGATTTTAAAAGCCATTTACTTTCACCTCCAACCTGATGCTTGAATATTTTCAATATTCTCACCAAGTCATCACATGGCCTCTGCTTGCACACTACTAGTGACGGGGAGCTCACTACTGAGCAAGGCAGCTTATTCCATAGACGAACAACCCAAACTGTCATAAAGTTCTTCCTTATGTCACATGGTCTCTCTGTCTTTTCCACCTTTCTGTCTCAGTGCTTCCCTCTGAAGTGACACAATAAATCTACTCCCTCACCTTAGGGACAACTCTTTACATAGTTCACAGTCAGTGGTCAGGACCCCTGAAGCTTTTCCAGAGACGTCTCTCTGGTTCCTTTAATTAATTGTTCCTTACCAGATATGATTTGAAGTCCTCCCTCCTCCTTCCTTCCCAATTTGGGCTCCTTCTGTTAAACAAACTCTAATTTTCTCTCTCTTTCTTTCTTTCTTTCTTTCTATCTATCTTTCTTTCTTCTTCTTGTTTAAGATTTTATTTATTTATTTGTCAGAGAGAGAACACAAGCAGGGGGAAGCCACAGGCTGAGGGAGAAGCAAGCTCCCTGCTGAACCAGGAACCAGAGGCAGGACTCGATCTGGGGACGCTGGGATCACGACTTGAGCTGAAGACAGATGTTTAACCCACTGAGTCACCCAGGCACCCTAACTCTAATTTTCTACATCCTTTTCCAGAGTGTGTGTCTAGAAGTAGTCCCAGAACTCCTGGACCTGCGGGACTGGCACCGAGAAGCTTGGGCCACCATGCCCTTCCTCTTTCCAGGGCCTGGACCTGGTTCCAGCAACCCAAGTTCCCATTTGCTGATTTTAGCAGCTCGCCACACCCCTGATTCATATTTTTGCTCCCTGTTCAGTGGAACCTTAATTAATTTTTAGGCCCACTGCTGCACCATGAGCAGCACGGCTTTAGAAACACCCAGTGCTCATTTAAACATGTCCCTTTGCTTTATAGTAACATCTGAAAAATCACAGAGTTATATTTAAGCACTGCACATAGAGGATGCAAAGAATCTCAGGTTCTCTTCCATTACGTTCTAACGCGTCGCCCTCATCTGCCCGCTCCTCTCCAGTCCAGCCGCTGAAGCCTGCCTCGGCTGTGCTCCGGGCCAATTCCAGGCCCTAGCAGGGGCAGGATCCGAGTTCGAAACCTGCCGTTGCCGTTCAACTGAATTACTCATGGCCCTCCCAAGACCTCAGCTTCCTCATCGCTGTACTGGGGATAAACACAGATAAATAAGGTGCGTGCGCGTGCGTGTGAGAGAGTTCTCTAAACCGCAACACAGTAATCATTCGGCGTCTGGAGCGGAGCCCGCGAGATCCAAACCCGCGCCCCTGCGCGAGGCTCCAGCCCCTTGCACGCCAGAGGGCGCTGCTCCGACTCCCCGTGGCCGGCGCGACGGGATTGGGCGGCTCGGCGCGGGGCGGGGCTTCGGGGAGGCGGGGCTTCCGGCCGCCTCCGCCGCCGTTGTCAGGGGAGACAGCCGCAGGGAGGCGGAAGGAGCCGAGGAGCAGCCGCCGCCGAGAAGGGGCGCGGGAGCGACGGCGGCCATGGCGGCCTCGGAGCCCGGGTACCGGAGCTGGTCCTTGTGTCCCGAGGTGCCATCCGCCACCTTCTTCACCGCGCTGCTCTCGCTGCTGGTGTCCGGGCCCCGCGTGTTCCTGCTGCAGCCTCCCCTGGCGCCGTCGGGGCTCTCGCTGCGCTCCGAGGCCCTGCGCAACTGGCAAGGTGAGCAGGGGCGGGGCCGGGCGGCGGGGGCCAGCCCGCTTCCCCGCACCTCGCCAGGCCCCCGGCCCCGGCCTCCCCGCGCCCGCGCCGTCGGGCCTCACCTCCAGCCGCTCCGCCCGCGCCATCGTTCTCCCCGCCCGGAGGACCGGCCTCGCATCCCGCGACTTTGTCCCTCCAGGGTCGCATCCCCGTCATCGCTGTGATCCTTCCCGGCCCGAAATCGCCCCTCTTTCCCGCGCCACAGCCCTGGTCGAGGCCCCGCGTCCATTCGCTTCGTTCGCCCATGCTCGCTCCCCGAGGATTTGTCTTCTCCCGCTCCGGGTCACATACACACCGACGTCTGCTGGAGGGCCTGACCCCCACCCCCATCCCTCACCCGCACCCCCGCACCCCGGGAACAGTGTTTCTCTCCTCCGTCGACACGCTTGAGCATCGTCTGTGGCTACCCCTGGAAGCGTCCTGGCCTCTTTGGGGTTTAGAATGTCTTCTGCTTCCTCGTGTGCATCTTAACCCTGGCTCCGATTCCCAACTTCCCAACAAGGAGACGTCTTGTGCCTTGGGAAACAGGTGTTTCCGTAATCTACGGCTGAGAAATTTTGCAGATCCATTCAGGATAAACACCCGCCCGCGAGAGACATCCCTAGTCTCTGGGGAAGAAAATGGGAAAGCTGTATCCCTTTTGTTATTTCGCAAAGCACACTCAGGAGCATTAATCTCCATCCCAGTGACGTAGGCTTTATTATTCGCCATCATTCGGGTGAAGCAGGCTTTAATGCGGGGGAGTTGCAGAGCTATCCAGTCATGCAATTGAGACAGCAACAGGTTTTTTTGTTTTTTGTTTTTTTCTCACTGTGTGACGTTTTGGAACCGGAGCCTTGGGGGTGTGTAATACCCAAACCCTATAGAGTTGCTTCTAGAATCTTCACATTTATACTGGGGGTTTCACTTTGTACTTGGAATGATTTCAGCAAATCATGAAGTACTCTTGAGATGGTGCAGCCTTACAGAGATGGCCGAGGTGTAAGGTTCGTAGCCTGCCTCCCTGCTCAGACTGGTCTCCCCAGCCTAGATACACAGAGCATACCCCCCTAGACAAATGCAAAATGTCAGTGTCAACTAAGCTCCCCTTTCTCCACTTTAGTTCACAGCTTCTCTGAGTGTGGGGTTCATGGGCGTGGGAGTATTTGACACATAAGAGACCTTCCAAGGCCTCAGTTGTGATCCTGTGACTTTACAATGAAGACACTGAAGCTGGCAGGCCCATGACTGGACCGAACCCTCCGCCAGCCTGGACGTGACCGAGCCAAGATTCCACTGCTTAGCCTTTCCACCCCCAAGGTTCAATATTACTGCGACTTCACCGGTCCCCTCCTCCATTTTAGCGTTTTGGCCTGCGGGACATAAGAGTACGTAAGAGATGACCGCTTTTAGAAAAACACGAGTGAGTTTCTTTGCAGTCGTACTGCGTATCAGGCACTGCTCTACCTGTAAGATCGGATAAGCGCTTTCAAAAAAGACATCTGCGTTCTCTATCTTATTAGTGATAGTTTTATGATCTTTGTAGGTACAAAATAATTCATGGTCCCTTTTTTCTTCCTCTGAACAGCCACTATGGAAGGAGAGGTCAGGATTACAGCCGAGGAGACTGGCACAAAGAGTGTTAAGTGACACCCACTCAGTCCACCCTGAAGCTGTTACAATTAATTAACCCTCAAACTGCCCGGTGAGATAGGTCAGTATGCAAACCTTAAAAAAAAAAAAAAAAAAAAAGGGATTCTAAAGCACATTACAAATTCAAAGACCATCCCACGCTAAAAAGGGTTATATTTTTTCCCCCACGTGGAAGCCAGTCACGGACTTGCTCCAGGTCCGGGAAAGAGCAAGGATTGGATGTTCACAGCTCAGCTTTGAGTCTTGGGTCCTTCACTGTTGCCTGCCCCTGCCTGTCCTGGCTCCTGGCTGATTTTCAGGGGCACTGACAGCCAGCTACGCCCCCTTTCCGAGGTGGGTTGTAACCTGGCTCGCCCTCCTTAGAGCCCCCCCCTACTGCCAGGCCTCTAACCCTGCTCCCCCTGCAGTTTACAGGCTGGTGACGTACATCTTCGTCTATGAGAACCCAGTCTCCCTGCTCTGTGGTGCTATTATCATCTGGCGCTTTGCTGGCAATTTCGAGAGAACCGTGGGCACCGTCCGCCACTGCTTCTTCACCGTGATCTTCGCCATCTTCTCCGCCATCATCTTCCTGTCGTTTGAAGCTGTGTCGTCGCTGTCGAAGCTGGGGGAGGTAGAAGATGCCAGAGGTTTCACCCCCGTGGCCTTTGCCATGCTGGGAGTCAACTCTGTCCGCTCTCGGATGAGGAGGGCCCTGGTCTTTGGCATGGTTGTGCCCTCGATGCTGGTGCCGTGGCTGCTTCTGTGCGCCTCCTGGCTCATTCCCCAGACCTCATTCCTCAGTAATGTCTGTGGACTTGGAATTGGGCTAACGTGTATCCTTTCCAGAAGGGAACTGGAGGGTGGTGACATGCCAAAGACTGAACCAGGGTGGAGGGTCTGGGGGTTCGTAGATAGAACTGTGGGCTCAGATGTAGGTAATCTAGATTCGAGCTTCAGCTTTGAAAACCATGTGGTCTTGGGTGGGTCACTTCCCCTCTAGGCCAGAATTTCCCCATCTGGAAAACCATCAACATGGGTAGCCATCTCCTCACCCCAGCTTAGCACTGCCACTTTGAAATACTCTGATTTGGGTTTTTTTTTCCCCTCGTAAACTGAAGTGTAAACCTACATTTAGCTAATTATGATAAGAAGCTTCACTGAAAGAATCTGAAAGACCCATGAGCTGGAGATAGTCCACGAAAGGAAGAGGAAATAGGTTTGTTTGCTTTGGTTTGGTTTGATTAGTCTGTTTGTCAGAAAAACATTTTTAGAGATAGGCTTTTAGGGGCGGTTAGAAACCGAGGATAAACCTTAACATCCCTTGTATTGTAAGTATTCCAGCAGTGATGGTTGGCAGGGAGGGGGAGGGGAGGTTGGAGGCTGGAGTTCTCAAATTGGTGTGTTACTTTTTTTTTTTTTAAAGATTTATTTATTTTAGAGCGGGAGGAGGGTGGGGGGGAGGAGCAGAGGGAGAGGGACAAGCAGACTCAGCACTGAGCACTGAGCCCAATGGAGCTCAGTCCCACGACCCTAAGATCATAACCTGAGCCCAAATCAAGAGTCGGACACTTAACTGAATGAGCCACCCAGGCACTCCTCTTTTTATTATATTAAAAAATATATATTTTTAAAAGATTTTATTTATTTATTTGGCAGATAGAGATCACAAGTAGGCAGAGAGGCAGGCAGAGAGAGAGGGGGAAGCAGGCTCCCTGCTGAGCAGAGAGCCCGATGCGGGGCTCGATCCCAGGACCCTGAGACCATGACCTGAGCCAAAGGCAGAGGCTTAACCCACTGAGCCATCCAGGTGCCTCTGAACCTTTTTTTTTTTTTCTAATAAGAAATCTAAAGCTATGAACTCGCCTGTACACACCACTCTGGCTGCATCCCACACATTTTGATGTTATATTTTTATGTTGACTTAGAAGTATTTTCCGAGTTTCCTTGGGATTTCTTCTTTGATCCAAGGGTTATTTACAAATGAGTTTCTTAATTTCTCAATTTTAGGTGATCTTTCAGATTTCCTTTTATTGATGATTTCTAATTTCCTTTCATGTGGTCAGAGAACTTTCTTTTTTAGGTTTTTCTGGCCCAGCATTTGATATATCTTGGTGAATGTTCTATGTGTACTTAAAAAGAATGGACATTCTGTAGTTGGTGGGTGTCGTGTTCAACGTCTGTCAGTTAGGTCAGGGTGTTGACATTGTTCCAGCCTTCTAGGCAGTTAGACTTGTTTTATCAATTACTGAAAGGGGACTATTCAAATCTCCAGCTAAAATTGTGGATTTGTCTATGTTGTCCTTTCAATTCTTGTCAGTCTTTCTTCAAGTATTTTGAAGCTCTATGACTGGATGCATACACGTTCAGGATTATCATGTCATGTCATCTCAGTGAACTCACCTTTTATCATTGTGAAATGGACCATTTTAGTCTCTGGCAATATTCTTTGCTCTAAAGTCTCTGTTTTCTGATATTACTATGTAGTTATTCGGCTTTCTTTCTTAAAATTAGGATTTATGTGGTATTTCTTGTTCCATCTTCGTATTTCTCACGTTTGTGTCCTTGTATTTAAAACATGTTTCTTGTAGATAGCATGTAGTTAGTTCTCCAGTCTGACCATCTCTGCCTTTTAAATGGCATGTTTAGCTTATGTGCATTTAGTGTAATTATTGATATGGTTGAGGTTGAGTCTTGCCCTTTGTTTTCTCTTTGTTCCTTTTTTCCTCTTTTCCTGACTTCAGTTGAGTTTTTTTCTAGTTTTTTTTTTTAAGATGTTTTTATTTATTTGAGGTAGGGGAAGCACAGAGGGAGAGGGAAACTCAAGCAGACTGTGCAATGAGCACAGAGCCCAACACGGGGCTTGATGTCACGACCCTGAAATCAGACATGAGCTGAAACCAACAGTTGGACGCTTAGCAGACCGAGCCACCCAGGTGCCCCTTCAGTATTTCGTTTTTTAAAGATAGGCTCTTACAGGTTTGCTCTATTTGCTATTAACTATATCTCTTTGTCTTATTTTTTAGTGGTTGCTCTAGAGTTTCCATTACTCATTTTTAGTTTATCAGAGACTACTTTTGGACAATATACCCCTTAGTATATAATTTAAGAATCTCACAGAATTGTATTTCTATTTTTCTTGTTCCATCCTTTGTGGTCTTGTCTACGTTTTATTTCTACTGCTATCACAGGTATTGTAAACCTCACAGTACATGACTATTACTTTTGTTTAAACAGTCAATTATGGACGCCTGGGTGGCTCAGTTGGTTAAGCAGCTGCCTTCGGCTCAGGTCATGATCCGGGCGTCCTGGGATCGAGTCCCACATCGGGCTCCTTGCTCGGCAGGGAGCCTGCTTCTCCCTCTGCCTCTGCCTGCCACTCTGTCTGCCTGTGCTCACTCTCTCTGACAAATAAATAAATAAAATCTTTAAAAAAAAAAATAAACAGTCAATTATATATTTCTTAATTTAAAAAAGTAACATTTACCCACAAATTTACCATTTCTAATTCTCTTCATTTTTTTTTTTTTTTAAGATTTTATTTGGAAGAGAAGGAAAGCGAGAGAGTGAGCACGACTGAGGGCAGGGGCAGAGGCCGACTCCCCATTGAGCAGGGAGCCCGAGGTAGGGCTCGATCCCGACCCTGGGATCATGACCTGAGCCGAAGGCAGACGCATAACTGACTGAGCCACCCAGGCCCCCTTCTAATTCTCTTCATTCTTTTGTGTGGATCTAAGTTTCCATTTGGTATCATTTTCCTCTTGCCTGAAGAACCTCCCTTAACATTCTTGTACAGTGGGGATGCTGGTGACAAATTCAGCTTTTGATTCTTAAAAATGCCTTTATTCCGCTAAATACAGAATTCTGGCCTTCTCTGATCTTCTTTCACTTTTGAAGATGTCATTGCATGACTTAATGGTTTGTATCATTTTCTCATGAGACATCAGTAGGCATTCTTACCATTTTCCTTACATAATTCATTGTTTCTCTCTGGTTCCTTTCACTATTTTTTATCACTGGTTTTCAGCTATTTAATTATCAAATGCCTTTGTGGTGATATTCTTTGCGTTGGCCTTCCTTGGAGTTGATCATTGGATCTCGGATCTTTGAATTTAGAGTTTTCATCTAGTCTAAAAAAACTAGCATCCCTATGTCCCCAAGATTTGTTTTCCTATCCTGTTTCCTCCTCTCCTAGGTACCAATTACACATACCTTAGACTACTTAGCGTTGCTCAGTGTTTGTTGTCCAAAGTATGAGGACAGTTGCGTGAAATACTGTGTCCGGCTTACAGTATCTGTGGTGGGAGGACCAGTCTGTACCAGGACTTGGTCAGAGTCAGAAACAGAATCGATTGTTAAGAGCGCTCTCAAGTCAT
The DNA here is from genome assembly GCA_004024625.1 of Mellivora capensis. Lineage (NCBI taxonomy): Eukaryota > Metazoa > Chordata > Mammalia > Carnivora > Mustelidae > Mellivora > Mellivora capensis. The sequence continues at coordinate 70,281 of PISX010002916.1, read as the reverse complement.
CAGCCGGGACAACCTCGGACTTCCTCGCAGCCCTGGCTGTCATTGGAAGTCAGTCTTTGGAAATAATACTGCCCTCCCTGGAAGGACACAGAAGCATGCAGGGGCATTTTTGGTTATCACAGCGGCCAGGGGCTACTGCCACTTGGTGGCCGGTGGCTGGGGACACCGAATGCCCTGTAATGAGGGGACCAGTCTCACCCAGCAGACTCGTCTTGATCAGACTGCCAGTAGCATCCAGCGGAGAACACGGCCTCCAGGAACAGCTCCTGGGGCTTCCTTACCTTCTCTCCACCACTACCCTCCGCCAGCTGCGGCTGCCCCTCGCAGTTCAGGGTTCAGCACGCACCTCGCCTCCCGGGGAAAGCCTTCTCGATCTCCCTACGCTAGGTGAGGGTCCCCAGCCTGCTGTTTCAGAGATAAGATATGGCTTATCACCACTTCCTCTGTCCCAAAGACTTACTCCTTGTCTGGCGCTCCTTCCTCAGTTCCTGGTGTATCACGGGGGTTCAGTAAGTATTTGTCGAAGGGACGGATAGATGGATGGACCGACGGACGAAAGCTGAGTCTTTGTAGCTGCCTAGGCGGTGGGGGGTTGACACAGGTTGGATGACCTCAGATCACCTCTGGGGGGTGGTGACCACGTGGGGGAAGTGCTGCCAGCGAGGCCCACGTGAGGCTCACTTGGTCCCATCGAGGCAGGGGGCCTGCAGTCTGGGGACAAGCAGACAAGAAACTGTCAGCCCCTGCGGAGGGTATCGAGCCCACCTCCGTCCTCGACTGCTGGGCCTTGTTCCCTCTGAGGGGCAGGGGACAGAAACGCGACCCTTGGCTTCCCCCGCGCGTCAGCGTAGGGTAGAGCGAGTGCTAATCCCCCTGTGGGGTAAACGTGGGAACGCGTGTGCTACGGGGATGTGTCCGGCCCTCCTCCCGTGAGCTGCCTCAGTTTTACTTAACACGCCGACCTCAGACGGCCTTACCTACTGCTACTCCATCGACCTCTCCGAGCGAGTCGCGCTGAAGCTCGACCAGAAGTTCCCCTTCAGCCTCATGAGGAGGATTTCGGTGTTCAAGTACATCTCGGGCTCTTCAGCCGAAAGAAGGGCCGCCCACTGCCGGAAGTAAGTGGCAGAACTCTTTTTTTTTTTTTAAGATTTTATTTATTTATTTGACACAGAGAGATCACAAGTAGCCAGAGAGGAGCAAGCAGGGAGCCCGATGCGGGGCTCGATCCCAGGACCCCGGGATCATGACCTGAGCCGACGGCAGCGGCTTAACCCACTGAGCCACCCAGGCACCCAAGCTGCAGAACTCTTTAATGCTTATTCTTGAAGCCGTTCCAGGGCCTGTAGAGAGAGTGACTGGTTCAGTAGCGTGGGGAAAGGGAACAGGGTGCGGATGGTCCCGGGCCCGGGATGTCCTCGCACAGATATGTCCCGAGCATTCTAGATCCTGCCTGGCTGCGTCTGAAGTAGGCACTGAGCTGAAAGGGGAAAGGGAAGGCATCTCAAGTGCTTATGTATCTACTGAGTGACATGGGACAGACGGCGGGAGGGAGAGGCCCCACCGAGCGTTGTCACCAGCCCTCGTTGCTGCCCAGCACACCGCACAGGTCCCCCTGGGCTCTGGCGTGGAGCCCTGGCGAGAAGCCGACCGTCCGCACGGCCGACCAGGCAGCTTGACATGAGACAGCGCAGGACCTGGGAGGTGGCGTGTTCCTGGCCACCGGACGAGAGAAGGCCCGGTTTCGGGTCTTCCAGTCCAGGCTCGCTAACTCTGCGGAAGCTGCTAGGCCAGCCGCCCAGGCTCACGCAGCCTCGCTCCGTCCTAGCGGAGAGGAGGCCCGAGGAGGATAGGAGTGTCTTGAGGTAACGCAGAGGCAGGAGAGTCCCGTCCCGAACCAGGGTCTTTTCTTACAGGTCCTGTTCACCCCCTTTCCACTGTTCCCCACTGCCGGCCTCTTGTGCCTTTCCCAGGGGGCATCCGTGCTGGGACCTCTCCACGCAGGAGACTCTCTCTCCTTCGGGGTGCCCCCAACAGAAAGGACGCGTGTGAAGTTCAGGTGCTTGGCGGGCGGCCCTCTTCTGCCTTCAGCCAGCTGTGGGATAGGGTCTGTGCTCCACGCCGGCCCGGATGCAGGGTTTTGGCTGAATTGGTGTTTGTAGCTTATTTGAGGAGGCGGACGCCCCCAGCCTTGACCAGCTCAGGGCCCTCTGACCTTGACTTCAAAGGCGGGGGACATCAGGGGCTGGGGTATTGGGGGGTACTGGGAGAACCAGAAATGGCACATTCACCCAATTTCAGGCAAGTGATCCCTGGGGTCTGAATATGTGGGAGACTGTGGAAATTCAGTTAGAGGAGTATTGAGGCTCTTAGGCTTTTAATTGTTCTCATAGACTCAAGAGGGGACTTCAGGGGTCCTTAGGTACAAACTCGCCCCCTGTGAAGGAGCCCCCTCTCAGACAGCTGAGGGTGGTCCCCTGACCTCCACTTACACCCCCCTCCTGGCTGGGGGCTCATCTCCAAGGCAGCCCCTGATGAGAAAGTCCTTCCACGTGCCGCAGCAGCTACCCCGCTGCACCTGGGACACGTCAGTGCCAGGTCTGATGCCTTCTCATCGTGACCGACAGATCTCAGGCAGGGAGGTGGTGACCCTTCGGGTCCTTCCGTGTCCCTCACGTGGCGTGGTATACGATCCCTCAACATCCTGGCCTGCCCCAGGCCCCCAGAACAGAACATGACGTCTCGGCGGGCCCAGCAGTGGGACACAGGCGTCACAACACGCGTGTCTGCTTTGACACTTACACAGCGGTCTGGGCACTTTTGCCTCCCGGAGGCTCCCGGTGAGCTTCTGGTAATCCAGATTCTCTGCGTTTTCAAGAGTCCCAGAAGAAGTGCGATGTTAATGTTAACTGCTCTGTTCCTATACTTACGCAGCTGGTTCGATGGTTTTTGTTTGTTTGTTTTTGTAAGATTTATTTATTTATTTTAGAGACGGGTAGGGGGAGAGGCAGAGGGAGAGAGAATCTCGCGCAGACTCCCCGCCGAGCACGAAGCCCGACGGGGGCTCGATCTCACGCCCCTGAGGTCGTGGCCTGAGTCGAGGCCGAGTCAGATGCCCAACTGACCGAGCCACCCACGTGTCCCCTTAAGCGGCTCATTCGTCAAGTCAGGTTCCCGCTGAACTGTGTGCGGATTCGGTGCAGTCACCCAGCAAACACCAGGGGTGCTGGCGGTCTTTCTCCATATTTGGAACTCTGCGCAGAGGCTCAGAGGACAGAGCCCATAGGCTGTGTCTCCCATTCGTGGTCCCAGCCACACGTGTCTACGGCGGGTGGGGAGGGGGTCGCGCGCCGGCTCTTTCATCTCCAAACGGGCAGCTGCGCACATCTGGCTCAGGTTCAGGCCGGTCGGGACTTGGAGCTGTGAGTCTTCGCTCCCAAAGTCACAGGTAGAAAACCTCACAGCAGACAAGGCCTGGGCCCAAGCCCTGTGTTACCCCCCACTTGAGCCCTCGTGCCCTCGCTCCCACAGAAGTTGGCCCGTTCTCTTTGGGTAGCAGCGCCGAGCTGGTCGCAGACACAGTGACCGCTGCGATCAGGTCCCGTCTCCACCTGGGGGACAAGCCACTATGAGCAGTTACGCCTCAGGTGGTCTCAGTCACGAGCCCCGGGTCCCCTCCTTCTCCCGGCTTACTGTGGGACTGTGAGTGGGCCCTCCCCTCTCGGGGGATGCTTTCTCACCGGTTGAGCTTAACCGGTCTCCTCACTTGGTGCTCGGAGCTAGTTACAGAAAATCTCCAGAGCAGGTTGTCACGCAGAGAAGTCCAGTGACCCCGAGCCTTTCTCACGTCCAGTGACTGCTGGGGCCTGGGCATTGCCAGCGGAGTGACCATCTTCTCTCTTGTTCCGTTCCAGGCTGAACCCCGTGCCCGGCTCCTACCCCACACAGAGTGGCCACCCTCACCTGTCCCCGAGCCACCCTGTCGCCCAGATGCAGCATGCCAGTGGCCAGAAACTAGCTGCCTGGCCGGCTTGCTCTCCTGGCCACATGCCCAGCCTGCCTCCGTACCAGCCAGCCTCCGGCCTGTGTTACGTACAGAACCATTTTGGCACAACCCCCAACTCCTCCGGCGTCTACCCAGCTTCCGCGGGTGCCTCCCTGGGGGTCCAGCCCCCCGCCCCCCTCAACTGCCCTGGCAATGTGTATTCTGGGGCGCTGGCCACACAGGCGGCTGCAGGCTCCAAGGAGTGCTCGAGGGTCCTGATCCCCTGAAAGAGAATTTCTAGGAAGTTGTCTCGCATCTTGGCATTCTGAAGAAGGTCCTCTCTGAACGGAGCCAAGATTCTCTTGACAAAACATTATTTATCAAACACCTCCATGTGCCAGGCTCTGTGTCAAGCATTTTGATATATGTCCCTGTTGCAGTCGTCATGACAGCTTTGTGAAGTGCATTTGATTGTCCCCAGTTTACAGACGCAGAGGGCAAGACGCTCTGTGATTAGGTCCCGTAGTTCTGTAGCGGCCCAGCTGGGCTCCTCGGCTCCCACCCGCCGCACTGCCTCCCGAAGAACGCCTGGGAGCGCCCTTGGGTGGTCGGTGGCTGCCAGGGCCTCGTTCTAGCTCTGCATTTCCTTCCTGTCTTCGTGTGTGGTGCTCTTGGTTCTAGTGTCCATGCATCTGTGTCTGCCCTTCGGGAGCTCCTAGCTCAGCAGTCCCGGGGCCCGTGTAGTGTCACTCCCCCACCATGACCCACCCCCCCCATTGCCTTCTGCCCCAGGAGTGGTGAGGCGGGCCATTGCGAACCGCGGTGGCCTGCTGGTGGCACCACAGTGTTGATTACCTTTGTATAAAGAACCCGCCTCCAACCTGCGTGTGGTGTGTGGTGTCTCTGTGATCCGGCTGGGGTGAGAGAGGGCGGAGTTGGGAGTTAGGGTAGCCGCAGTGTTCGGGTGTGATGGTGGAGACAAGTGGATCAGGTTGAACCAGGCCGACGACCTCCACCCAGTGGAGATCGGACATGGGGTGGGGGGTGAGTGATGCAGGTGCTGGGGTAACTGAAGAGGGAAACGGGAAGCTTGGACAACCCTGGGATTGGCAACAGTGGGGAGTCATTGCTGCCCCTGGTGGGCACTTCCAAGCTGGGACCGCACGAGGAGGGCTGCCTGGCATGACATCCTGGTCATGAAGCCAGAGGCGCTGAGAAGAGGCCGGCCCCTCTGCCCATCGTCTCATTTACCGTCTGACCTACTGTCAGGGCTTCCCGTGGGCTAGATCTGCCAGAGCCCACTGGCAGACAAGCTCAGGAAATGGAGTTGGCAGGATCAGCCCCTCTGACGCAGGGCAGATGGGGGACAGCCCACGGGCACCGGCAGGGCCTGAGAAGCATGACTTCTGGTCAACCAGCCGTCGGCTGGAGCTCCCCAAAGTGACCAAGAAAGCCTGCAGACTGGCAGCAGGTGTTGTCATAGGCCTTACGATGTGTGGCCTTCATCCTTTCCAGAAGCTGGGTGGCCAACTCCGGGCTGGCTTTTTAGTAGGTCCTGAGTATCAGAGGTGAGTAAGACACACCCACAGGTGCCCCCAGCCCAGAGAGGGCCAGATGGTGACGGGCACACACCTGGGTGGCCTGCCCTGGGTGAGGGGAGTTGGGAAGTGAGGGGATTTGGGGAGCGACGGTCAAGTAGGATTCCCTGGCCGGGAGCTGGGTGCCCCGACTGTAGCTGAGAGTGGTCTGTAGTCCCCGAGCAAGTCTGGCAGGGCCCAGCCTGGGGCGTCTGTTCTCCAAGCACACTGGGCGCCAGTCCCACAGGGTCACTCGATGGGTACAGGCTGCTCTGTGTGCCCTCAACACTTTCCAGTCCCAGGTCTGTATCCAGAAGCAGGTGAGGGGACCACTTGCTCCCAGCGTGACAGGGTCACTTTCCTTGCCTCTGGCCTGCCTGCACGGACTGGCTGGCTGGCTGGTGCTATGGACGCCATGGGCTGTGGGCATGGTCGGGCTGGAGAGCCCGGTCCCGGGTCCCCGGTCACACAGCTGGGAGGGGCCTCCATGGTCACTCAGTGCAGCCATCTCCACCCCTGTTCTACTCGTGGTTTCCAGGGAGGCGGACCGGGTCCAGCAGAACAGCCGCCAGCAGCCCCCAGCAATGGCTGCTCTGATTGCAAGTCTGTGTGTTTTCTGGAACTTTCCCTGGTTTGGCTGCAGTTCACAGCAGGCAGCCCGGAGCCAGGGTAGAGGAGGGCATTTCCCCACAATAAACAATAAGCATAATTTATTTTCTAGGTCCTGGAGGGGATCATAAGCCCTTCCCCTTTTACCTGTTGAATGCAACTCTGGAGCACCCGCTGTCAATGGACACTGAGCTGTGCTGAGGCTCGGGCTGGGACTAGAGACTCCAGTGAAGGCGCTCAGTAGATAGTTATTGAGTGGATAAATGAGCAGGTGATCTCTACCCTTGGGGAGCTCGGGGCTGGGAGCGATGGCCAAACATGGACTTGAAACTCATGCTCTTCGGGCACTAGTTGGAGGCCCCCAGACCAGTCTAGAGAGCTGGAAACCAGTTGGATCCCAAGCACACACCCTTCTGTTTGGGGAGAGGGAGGGAGGGAGACACTAACCGTGACCATTGTTAGGAGAAGGAAGAATACAGCCATTCAGCTTAAGGGAAAGCCATTATTCCCTGCTTACTAGAGACCTCTGCTATCCCTGGGCAAAGCAGGACTCCCTGCCGCCAGAGAAGCTTCCAGACGTTGTCTAGTTTCCCTGCTTGGTCAGCAGGGGGCGGCCTCTACAAACGTCCCCTGGAGTGGGCAGTGCTCTGGAGGCTGGGAGTCCAGGAGTTTCTCTTGGCTGGCTTCTGTCCTCTGAGGGTCTCAGATCTGCGGATAACAGATCAGGCTTCTGTCCTCAGATCTGCAGATAATGCTAACCGGAGAGCTGTGAGAGGCTTCCTTCCCTCACACACCCGTGCCACATTTTTACAGTTAGTGAACGCTGAGAGCTACTGCTGAGGTCCAAGCCTGGGCTAGGCTCTGAGGACCTGAAGGTGGAAAAGAACCAGCCCTGCCTTTGACTCACTCACAGTTGGTTAAGGGAGACGTGATTTATAGAGATGGAGTGAGAGACAGACGGGTACCCATCTGGGGAGTCAGAGAAGACCCTCCTGAGAAGAGGAGGGGTAACTGAGCAAGGGCCGACATCAGGCGGACAGAGGGCTGCAGCCTCAGCAAAGACCAGAAGGTGAGGCTCTGCTGGCCCCCGCCATGCGCGGGGGGAGCATGTGAGTATAGATGCCGGCAGGGCAGTGGAGAAGAGACCGTTGCCGTAGCCAAAGCTGGACATGGTGAGAGCCTGCCTAAGGCCCCCGCAGTTGGGCTGGACAGGCAGAAAGAGCCTAGAACACGAAGCGTCACTCCGCTTTCCCACCTGAAGCCCGATGCTCCTGCCCTGCCTGAAGGTGGGATGAGGATCCCCAGAGCCGGCTCGGAAACAGGACAACGCTGTAGGATACCCCGAGCTTCCCCAAGCATGAAAGGTGGGGGCAGGGAGAAGGGGGCAGCTGGCTTCCGAGCTGGGTGCTGGACCTGGGGCCCCTGAGACCCACAGGGGCCCCTCCCCAGGCCTCCGTCCCAGGGTGCTTCCTGAGTCCCATGTGCTAGTCCACGCCTGGACAGATGCCAGTTGCAAGAGCAGGGCCCCAACCTGGACCCAGAGCTGGGCTCCTCCGGGACCACCCTGCCTTCTCCAGAGCAAAGGCCGCCTGACACCTTGCTCCAGGGTCCCCTTTTGAGCCTAGAGCCCCTCCCCAGGAAAGATCTCCAAAGGCTTGCCTGCCCAACGCTGCCCTTGAGCCATGGCCGAGTCACTTCCTAAGGCTGCCTCCATATTCAAACTCCTCCTGGGGGCCTAGCTACAGCCCCGCCGAGGAGCCAGAGCCGAGGGCCAGGCGGGCTGCCCAAGAGGGGGCGCTGGGACGGTTCCGGCTTCCCCAGTGCACCTGTTGGTGGGAACCGCAAAGGGCAGACACACGCGCATGCGCGCACACACCCTGCACAGGCAGGCTTCAACAGACGCGGCATTTTGAGCTCACATACCTGGGCTCTCACCCGCATCAGTTCAAACAGGTTGGTTTGCAAAGTGCACACATATGTGGTTAAGGCGCATACCTAGACGTATTCATCCCCTTACGTGCACAAAGTCACGGACGAGCCCATCTGTGCACAAGTACACGCTGTATACACGTTGCTTCCTAGGTGGGGACCCGCTAACCCTTTCCTCCCCCTGCCTTGCCCAATCTGACCCTAGCCCATCTCCCCGGCCTTCTCTCCCACCACCCTCACGCCTTTCCCCCCACCCCCCTGCTGCCGGTTCTGTGGGGATTGACCAGACTACCCGCACGACCCGCAGGAAGCATCTGAAAATAAGCAAACTCTTCAGAAACGGGCACCGCCACTTGTGGCTTGTGATGAGCAGGGCCATAGGAAAGCCCTCCCGGCCCAAACCTCCCCTTCCACATGCCTCTCATGCACTGCTCGGAATTCGACCATCAGAGGCCCGTTCCTGTGAATCGGGCTCCTCGAGCTTCATCACTGATGGGACGCTGGCAAAGACCCGGGTCCAGAGCTCACACTGTGCTCAGAAATGTACGGCGCAGAAAGGGGAACTTTCTTTGGCTTTTGTCTTTGGCTAAGGACACACAGTGAATCTGTGACGGGGCCAGCAGAGAACCCAGGTTCCCCGACTCTTGCCTTTGCTCTGCTGTTCTGGTCGCTGGTTGGAGGAGTGGGCTGGCAGACAGCCGGGACCACAGGCGGGGACTCTCTTGGGGCCCAGCTGAGCCTGCCAGAGTGTGTTGACGCCAGGAGCCCAGGCAGAGAGATTGGGGGCCTGGTGCTCACCGGGCACCCTGGGGCCCTCTTCCATCAGACCCACCCCCTGCGGCGGGTGGTGGCATTGGTGTGGGGGAGCAACTCCAAACCCTTCCAGGATGGTGGGGGACTCTGCGAAGGGTCCCCTTCTCCCACCAGGCTGGGCCAGGCCCTGGCTGAACTGCAGCCTGGGATCTCCCTGGGGAGCAGTGAGCAGAGAGGGCCCCTCCTGAGCCCGGATGGGACTGCCCTCTGCTGTCCCCCCCAACCCTGCTCCTGTAATCCCGTCCTCTTGCAGAGACCAGCCCCACCTCCACTCAGGCTCCTGAAGAGAGATTTCGGCAGAGACCATAAGGGCACAAGAGAAACGTTCTGTCCCCTAGACCCTGGCCCTGCCCCCTGCCCCCTGCAAGGCCACACCCCCATACCCTCTGCAGAGCCCAGGCCTCACCCAGGAAGAAGCAGACCAGGGTGATAGGGAGGACAGGGTGGCCCCTGCACATGGGGCCTCAGCAGCCCACCCACCGCCAAGGCAAGAGTCCCCTCCCCAGGGCCCACGCTTCAGTCTCCCCCCACCCTGACCCCATCAGTGCAGCCTCCTGGCCCATCTTCAATCATGCCCAGCCCCAGCACCCCTCAGTTAGTGCTGTGGACTGAACCACGTTCCCCAAAAAGATTTGTTGAAGACCTAACCCTGGTCCCTGTGAATATGATCTTCTTTGGAAGTAAGATCCTTGCAGATGTCATCCAGTTAAGACAGGTCACACTGCAGTAGGGCGGGTCCTAAATCTGGTCACTGGCATCCTTGTAAGAACCCTAGGCGGGGACACAGGGACCCAGAGACGCAGGGAAGTGGCAGCCCTGTGAAGACAGAGGCAGAGATTGGAGGATGAGTCTACAAGCCAAGGAACACCAAGGATCTCTGGAAGCCTCCAGAAGCCAAGAAGAGGCAAGGGACAGGTTCCTTCCTAGAGCCTTCAGAGGCTGCACGGCCCTGTCAATGCCTCATTTTGGGACTTCTGACCTTCAGAATGGTGAGACAAAGCATTTCTGTTATGTGAAGCCATCCAGGGTTGATTTGTTACAGCAGCATTGGGAGACTAAGACAGGCAGGCCCGTCTCCCCAGGTGCCTGCATCCGGCCCATCCCCATCCTGCACAGAACCCCCAGAGACCCCCACCAGCTCACACTCAAGGCCCTGCCAGAAGCCCCCACCCCACCCCTCGCCACCTCCCTGCTTGGCTCAGCAGCACCCTCCCGTCTGACGGGAGGGAGAGGAGGAGGGGAAGTGGAAGAGAAGTGACATTTTGAACTTGGGTAACTGGCAGCCTGCGGGAATGGGAGGGCTGGAAGAGAAGGGTGGGCTGGAAGAGAAAGGTGGTCTGCAGGCAGGGGTTGGGAGAGGAGTTCGTGCCACTTAGGTTTGATTGTGTAATCCCCAGGGGTGTGCAGGCAGAGATGATGGTAGGACCCGGCCCCTGCTGAGTCTTCAGACCCCCATCCTGGGGATTGGTGCCATTAAGGCCCAAGGGAGGCGCTCTGATCAGGAGGTGGGGGCGGGGGCGGGGGGGCAGAGGGGAGGCGAGGCTCCAGCTCCTCTCCCTGGCTACAGGGGCAACTCACTGGGCTGCTCTGAGCCTCAGGTCCTCGTCTGGAAAGAGAGAGCATTGTGCCTGCCCCACGGAGGGCGATTATAGATGCAAATGAGGGGGAGGGGATGAAAAATGGTTCTTTCTAGAGTTCAGCTTGTGGGTGAGGTACCGCTCCTTGCTGGCCTTCCGTCCCTCTACCGGCAGAGGAGAAATAGGAGGCCGTCAGCATGAGAGGCCGGGACAGAGATGCCTGCTGGGCTGTGCATTCAACAAACAGCCCCTGAGTGGGCAGAAAGGCTCTGGCATCTGTGACGAACTGGGCCACTCATGGTGGCCGTCTCCAGGTAGGTGTCTGTCCACTTGCCCCCATGATCTCCTGAAGGGTGGGACCATCTGGCAAAGCCTGCGTTCACTCATTCACTGAACATCTGCTGAGCACCTACTGTGTACCAGGCACCATTCCAGGCATGGGGATGCGGCAGGAGCGAGGTGGCCAATGCCCGCTTGCCTTCAGGGAACTTAAGGATGTGTGTGTGTGTGTGTGTGTGTGTGTGTCTCTGGGGGACAGGGAGGGAAAACTAATCAGCAAACAGACAAACAAGAAAACCTTGAACTAGTGATAGCACAGCGCCGGGCATCAAAGCTGGGTGATGACACAGAGAATGGCAACTGTAGATCAGAGAAGGCCTCCTGGAGGAGGCCCCATCTCTGCTGGGACCTGAAGGAATCCGAGGAGCAGCCATGAGAGGATCAGGGGGAAGAATGTTCCAGGGAGACGGAGGAACAAGAGCAGGGGGCCGGGGATGTGCTCAGAATGGAACGGAAGGGCGGGGGGTGAGGTATACAGCAGGTGCTCAGTCAGTGCTTATTGCCCTGGAAATCTGCATATGGCTTAGGAGGCTCTGCTCCTGCTGATGGCTTGGTGCTCTGAGCCCGCCTAGCCACGGATCATGGATCCTGGGAGCCTGAGCCCTGGCAATGGCCATCCTGACCCTTTCACCCCTCCCTTCCTTCCTCCCACCCCGCTTCCCTTCCTTTCCTTTCCGAACTTCCCTTCCCTTCTCCTTCCTTCCTTCCTTCCTTCTCTTACCAAATAGTACCCGAGTACCTGCTATCTCTTGGGCTTCATCCCATGCGCTGGGGATGCAAAGATGGCAGGGCTTGGTCCCAGTGTGTTCCGGTAAGGGAGACAGAACCCACAGCAGCCCCAGGAGGCCCTGGGAGAGACGTCTGCCCACATTGTGCTCTGGAGAAGCGGACAGCCAGCCCTGCAGGACCCACAGGAGGCATCCCAGAGGAGGTGACCCCTGAACCTGGCCCGGGGGGGGGGCAGAGCAGGCCTCCCCAGAATGGACTGAAGAGAAGGGTGTTCTGGGAGGAGGCACAAGCGTGTGTCAGGATGGGTGTGCCCAGCCTGGCTGGACCAGAAAGTGGGGTGAGAAAGGGTCCACAGGGGCACGTGGTCATGGAGAGGCCAGGTGGGAAGGGTTCTTAGGCTCCAACTAAGGGTCTGTATTTAATGCTGCAGGTAGAGGAGATCCCTGGGACCCTTCCCTACTTGTTTTACTGTGCTGGGGTGCAAGGGCAGACGCACAAATCCACCCATCGATAGAGCGGGCTGAGGCTGCCAGGACTCCAGGAGCCCTCAGAGGGAGGGTGTTTAGGGACAGAACCAGGTCCAACCACAGGCCTGAAATCTTTGCCAAAGGGCGAAACAGCTCTCTCTGGGTGTCCCGTGTGTTGGGCCTGCCAGGGGCGTTCCTGTGGCTGCAGAGAAGAAATCTAAAACCCTTGACCCTCCTGTTTGTTTTTCGTTGGTCTCCACGCCCAGGTGTGGCCCCTTTCTAACTCTCAGGGCTCTGGGTACACAGAAGGGTCACCTGGCCTCAGAGGTGGTCTGACTGCCCTGGACGGAAGGCTGAAGCCCGGTCCCACCTGCCACAAACTCCCTGTCCCTGCTGTCCTAGAGAGATCCTGAGGGCTCTGCTGCCAGGGATGGGGGGCAGGGTGAAGCTCTCTGTCACCATGGCCATGAGTGCTGATAGCCCACAGAGCCCGAGTCCCTCCCTGCCCTGTAAGGGAAGACAGCTGGCCCGAACGCAGGTGTCAAATCCCACTAATCTGGTTTCCCTTCTTACCTGGGATGCAAGGAGGGAGCCTCTCCTGGGGCCTGGGGAGGGGGAGGGCTGTGGCTCCCAGTACCAGCACCCCATCGGTCTTTCTTCCCTGGGGTCACCCCATAATGGGCAGGGGAAGAGTGTGCGTGTGAGTGTGGCAGCCTGGGGACGTCCAAAGTGGCTGTGTCCCTGTGTGCGTGCTCAACGTGGGAGCAGGGGGACAAGTTTGAAGGTACAGGTGACACAGCACAGTGACTCACCTACTGGAACATTCTTCTGGCGGGAAAGACCCTTGTGCAGGCTGGCTCGGCCTAGGGGTACTGATGGCTGTGCTGGAAAGACCCTCCAATCCCCCCTGGTCCCAAGAGGAAAGAAGCCTGTCCCGCAGCTGCACAGGGCACAGAGGCAAGTCCCACACACCAGCCTCCCGTTCGGCCCAGAGACTGCATCCCCTGGAGGAGAACAGCCCAGCCCCACGCATGCCTCGTGCCAGCTCCCACCCAGGCCTCTGGAGCCACTACAGCTCAGTCCCTCCTGGTGTCAGCAAGCCCTCTGGAGGTCTGAGGTGTTCCTGCCTGCCTGGAGTCCAGCCTCAAGCCCTCCTGCGGCAATCCCTCCCTGCAGGCCCTGGGCCCCTCCCTCCCCAAGGGCGCTGGGCCCTCCTGGTGGCTTCTGCACCTGGGAGAGGGTCAACTTTCCTGAGAACCAGCGTCTTGCAGGAGTCAGGTTCCCGTGGGTTGCAGGGAGAAGGCGGCTGGAGCTCAGGTTGCCACTCACCCTGGGAGGCTCTGGGCGGTGTTACGTAACGGTGCCGGCCCTCTCCAGGGGCTGGGAGCCTGGTCTCAGCACCCTTGCCCAGTCCTGAAAGGCACAGTCCTGCGCTAAGTCCCTGAGATCTGGCTTCGTTCCCCCTGATGGGCTTTCGGCGATCCTGAGCCTGTCACCCAACCCTGGGAGGTATGGACTCTTAGTGCCATTTTACGGATGAGCATACTGAGGCTCAGGGAAGGCTGTGACGTGGCCAGTAAAGGCAGAGTCTTAATGAACACCTTGGTCTTCAGCTCACTGGTCCTGCCGTGCTCTGACCACGGTCCAGGCTGCTGCACAGCCGGGGGTGAGGGGCTCGCCAGGCTGAAGACCATAATGTCTCTGTTGGATGTGGCTTAACCAAGACGGATCTTCTAGAGCTCGGTGTATGTGCACATGCGTGCTTGTGCGTGTGTGAACATGTGTGTGCACACACATGGTTTCGGGGGGACTGGACTCCTTCCAAGTCCAGAAACTAGGTGCCTTCATCTTGTCCTTCTTCCTTCCTGAACCTCTCTCCCCGAGGGCACCGCGCCCCCCCCCTCAAAGGGTGCTCCTCTTCCCTCTGCCCCCTCAGGAGCCCCTCCTGTCACCCAGGCTCCTCCCCTCCATATGCAAAGAGGCCAGTAAACTCTTGAGTGTCACCTGGTTCCCCCACTTCCCAGTCCTACCCCTGGTGGTCCAGGGGGCCGGGTGCGGGATGGGAGACTAGCAGTTACTTCTCTAGAGAGTAGCTCCCCAGGGCTCCTGGCCTCTGGCCGGGGAGAGAGAAAGATATCAAGGAGTTGCCCCAGTGGGCAGTGGGGTGGAGTTGGGGGGCCCAGCCTTGTGGCTGCTAGTGGGACCTGGTGCCTACCCAGCAGGTGTCCTAGCTTCTTTGTTTCCTAGCTTGGTTTTCTGCAAACATTCTGTCCAGGTGTCCTGAGCATCTACAGAGTGCCAGAAGCCAGACATCTGGGCCCTTTCTGGCCCATCTATACAGCCACTGGGCCCCTGCCGCTGAGCCATTTACAGGGGCACAGATGGAAGAGCCCTGCCCAAGGTCGTATAGCTGGCACAGGTGGGGCCGAGGTGAAGTGCAGGTCTTTTCTCTGTGCCTCAGCTGATGCCCCCTCCCACCGGTGCTCATGGCTTAGGGGAGGCAGTGGGTCCCTGGCTGGAGAAGCAGCCCCTTCTTTGCTGAGCACCTGAGCCCAGGGCTGAGTGTGGAGCCTGCCCCTTCCTCAGGGCCTTTGCACCTGCTGCTCCCACTGCCTGGAGGCTCCTCCCCCAGATGTCTGCATGACTCTGCTCTCTGATTTCCTTCAGGTCTCTGCTTAATTATCCCCTCATCAGAGATACCTCGTATCTAAAAGAGCGCCCTATGATTTGTCACCCCCTCCCCTGCTTTCTTCCTTGTGGAAACTACCTACCACTTACTACCTACTGACTTTGTATGGATGAAGTCTTTCCACAGAGCCAGCCCCCAGAACCTCCTGTCCTCTGCCCCCGACCTGGCATAGCATGGAATACTCTGGAAAAGGGAATGAGGAGCATGAGGCCAAGGCAAGGGTGCCATGCCTGCTTCCTTCAGCACCAAGTGAGGACACCCTGGGCTCCCTTTCTAACCATTTCACTGCACACATAGCTCTTCAACTGTGGGATTGGCCCCCTGCTCCCTGCCGTCAAGGACTCCTAGGTCGGGACATGAGCTCCAGAAAGAAGAGGAAGCTGGGACGCCTGGGTGGCTCAGTGGGTTAAGCGGCTGCCTTTGGCTCAGGTCATGATCCCAGCGTCCTGGGATCGAGTCCCACATCGGGCTCCTTGCTCGGCAGGGAGCCTGCTTCTCCCTCTGCCTCTGCCTGCCTCTCTGCCTGCCTGTGCTTGCTCTCTCTCTCTCTCTCTCTCTGACAAATAAAAAAAAAAAAAAAAAAAGAGGAAGCTGGGTTCCCTGAATAGCCACCTAAAACAGGAGTGTAATCTAACCCCAGTTGGCCTTGTAAGGTCACCGCAAATGCCATGCCATGAATCCATAACCTGCCCAGCTCTAGAACCATCTCCAGAAGGCCACAGCCTAGAGACATCCCCGACTCTGGAGAGACCCTCATGGGGCACTTCAGCAGGTAGCTGGCCAGGAGGCCAGAGTAGCCCCCCGGGCACAGGCTCCTGTCTGTGGTCGGGCTCTCCGGCCTTGGCACCCAAGCAGTCAGGCCCCAGGCCGTGCCAAGGGCCCACCGGGTGCTCATGGAGGCCACGAATCCACCCAGAGCCTGGAAGCCGACCTGGTTCTCGGCCAGGCCCTACCATTGACAAACTATATTATCTTGAGCAAGTCACCCCAGCGCTCCGTGCCTCAGTTTCCCCCCATGTAAGACAGGGATAGTAATTACCTCCTGTGGTGTGTCGCAACAAGTTTGCCTGTGTGAAAACACTCTGTAAGCTGCAAAGAGAGGTAGATAAAGGTGTGGGTCACGGGGCTGGGGGGCACCCCGCATCGTGGTAATAATAACCTTCCCTGCTCTAGGGAGGGACGGCAGGGGAGCAAGATCATGGAGCTCTTGGTGCCTGCATGGGCTGTCTCTTGCCATATAACAAGCGATCCCAGATCCCAGCAGCCTAAAAAACCAAATATGTATTACCTTGCAGTTGCTGTGGGTCAGAAGAATTGGGAGAAGCTGCGCCAGATGGCTCTCCTCACAGCCTGTCTTGAGGTTACAGCTGGGACCGCCAGTGTCACCCAGGAAGGTGACCGGGGCCAGAGGGTCTGTTTCCATGATTGCTGGCTCCCGTGGCCACTGCCAGGAGAGCCCATTGCCTGTCTTAAGACTTGGGGTCTCTTCCTGAGGCTGGCTTTTCCGCAGAGCTGGTCCCCAAAAAGAGAGTGAGGCAGAAGTCTTTTGGGAACTAGCTTTGGGTCGTATATCATCGTTTCTGTGGATGCTAGCGGTCACAGAAGCCAGTCCTGATACAGCATGGGGTAGTAGGAGGCAGGATCATGGGGGACCATCCTGGAGACTGGTGGCCACTGTCCTCTGCCCCAGGACTTAGACAGTTCCCTCTCCTCCCTCTTATGCCAGAACCTTCCCTTCTTCCTTCTCCCTTGCTCTCTTCTTCTGTCACTAAGGCCCATCATTGGGCCTCTACGATGCCAGGTCCCCAATTCCCCCCCACTGGCCCTACCCAGGGAAAATCCTCCTCGCTGCTGTCCTGAGCACTCAGGATCCTCTGACCCCGAGTGTACATGTTACATACAACGTTCATTGGCTCCCCAGTGTACACAGACTCCCAGGCAGGGCACTCAGCCCCATGACTGGCCTCCCTCGTCTCTCCAGCCGGAGTCGGTAGGCACTGGGGACTACGCAAGGTGACGTGTTGAGGAAACAAGGCAGCTAGGTCTATTTGGACCAGACACCTCGCTGTCCTAATTGTCCTTCTGTCCGATCGTTCGTTCATTCGTTCCAACAGTGACTGAGTACCTACATGCTGGGTTCTGTGCCAATGCTTTGAGGTGAGTTGTTATAACTATTTCTAGCTTAGGGATGAAGGAACTGAGCCTTGGGGTTGGCATAACTTGTTCAAGGTCCCAGAGTGGGTGGGAATCATCATACCCGACTCCCGATGTGGGGGTCTGAGGCTCCCCAGCACGAACTGCAGGCAGCTGAGGACATCATATGCCCCCAGTAGGCCTCACTCTCCAGGGCCCTGCTCGCAGGTGCACAACAAGCCTGCGGCTCTGTGCTGTTTTGTGAGGGGGAAGGGCTTGGCCAGGGAACTGATGTTTTCAGTGCCCAGAAGGGGAACTTAGGGTGGGGACATTTCTTAGACACAGATACCCCGGGACTAATCCCTCACACCACGCCCATTGGCCCCATAAAAGGCCACTATGGGGCTTGAGCCTGGGGAAGGCAGAACGGTGCCCGCATAGGACTTCCCCCTGCCGATTGGCCCTGCTGAGGCACCCCACCCCCCGCTGTCCAGGTGGGTACAGGGCAGGATGCTGGGGTTAGGGGACTGGGCGGCGAGCACGAACAGGTGGCAGCACTCCTCGCCCCTCCGAGGGGAGGCTGGATCCCGTGGAGCAGGCTGTGCATAATTGATGGGACGACTGGAACAGTGGTACCTGGTACGGAGGCAGCTGGGGGTGGGCAGAATGGCCTAGAGGAGCCTGTGTGAGGAGGCAGGGTAGCTGGAGGGGCTCTGCCGTGTCCTCTGTCTGTCCCAAGCTGGCAGTGGAGGGAAAGAAGGGGAGAGGAAGGAGCTTGTGTGGGGCCCATCTCCGACCTGCACCCAGGCCTGGCACTACCGTGGGGCAAGTTCTGGACTGAGATACTGAACCGAGGGCTCTAGTCCCAGCCCTGCCATCTGATTGATTGTGTGACTCGGGCAGAAGCTTCAACCCCTCTGGGCTGAGGTGTCGCATCTCTAAAATGAGGAGGTGTCGTGTGATGGTCTGGAAGTTTCCTCTGTGCTGACGCCCTCCGCTCTAAGTCAGAGGGAGGACGGGGTGACGTGCTCCCATTCTTGCCACCTCCTCGGCCACCTCACCCGCCGCTACCCTCGTCCTGTCCTTCAGCCATTTCCAATTTCTGGCCCTGAGTCCCCAAGCCAGAGACTGGTGACTCTGAGGAATTTTCCAGGGCCTGCAGTGGACCGATCTTCATGGTCATCTTCTCTGCCTCCTGAAGGCTGGCCACGCAGCCATTTTTGGCTTTGGGAATTGGGCAGAGTGCCCAAGGCTGCGCAGCCTGTGTGTCAAGGACAGTTTGTTCCATCCTTCCAGCGGGCCTGGGGGAGCCAGAAGGGTGCTGGCCCTACGCGGTGTGCAGGCAGAGTTCCTGGAAAACGAGCCTTCATTTCTCCAGCTCTGTGCTTCCTGGACCACGCACGGGGTGAAAATGTACGCAGATCCCCTTGAATGGGGACCCTGGCAGAGTGCACGGGGATCCTCCCGCCTCCTGAAGTTTGGAAACCACTGCCTTAGGTGACCTGGGAAGGGGTGGGGGAGAGGCTGAGTCCCCTCTACAGGCAGAACTCGGCTGCACACGGGGGTGCTGCCTGCAGGCCGGCAGGCTCGACTGTCCCCATATTGCAACTGGGTTGGCAGCTGTCTGGAACTGGGCAGTCCAAGGCTCCTGGCTTGGGCCGGGAGCGAGGAGGGAGTTTCTTGGGCTCCTTCCTCCTCCTGCTAAACATGAAGCTTTCTTGCAAAACACGTTCTGGGCAACGAGGTCACAATTGTTTTCTCTTTCCTGAGCAACAGCGTCTTTTCCTCTTGGCAGCCTTGGCAGATCCAACGTTGCCAAAATGATTAAAGTAATCCTATTATCGGCCCATCGGACCTCCAGGAGGGGCCAGATCGGGTTTCCTTCCTTGTGGGGCATGAGTCCCCCAAAGGCGAAGGGTTTCTCACAGGCCATGGGGAGCTGCCTCTGCGGGGAGGGGAGGTTGGGGGAGAAGAGTATCTCCAGGCCCCAATGCAGGGCAAAGCCTCTTCCTCAGAAGTGCACTGAGAGACGACCACCTGGGAAAGAAGTTTTTGAAAAATAATCCTGAAAACCAGTATAGTGATTGGTGTCAAGGGGTCGATTACTGTCTTTTGCTAGAGAGCTAGTCCTCCGAACTTACTGGTTCTTCTGGGGAGCTATGGTTGGGGACCTCCCACGTGCAAAGTGCTGAGCTTTGGAAAGCGGGTGGGCCCAGTCCTGTTTTACAGATGAGAAAATGAGGCCAGGAGATGGGGACCACCTACCCACGATCCCCACCTGTCGAAAGAAAGAATACGCCTGAATATCATTGCTGAAATCACTCAGTGTGAGTTTTAGCTTTTTCCCGTCATTGCAGACTGCCGTCCGTGACTTTATTTCTCAAAATGGAACAAGCTTTGGGTGTTTGTATTGGTAATATTGCATCCTTCCTCTTGAAGGGGCCCCAGTATGCATCGGGCCCTGCAAACCCTCCTCCAGTCCTGCCAGGGTCGCTCAGGGAGTAGGTGACAGGTTGGTGGCTGTCTTTCCTTTCTCCTGCCCCTCCCTACGCCCAGCCCGGTCTTGTTCCTACTTTCCTCCAAGTGGTGGGTTGGTATGTTTCACCTGCTTTGTTCAGAGGTGGGTGGTAGGTTCACGGGAACCCATTGGCATAGTGTTCTTCCTTCATATCAGACTTTGAAATAAGCCTGTAACCGCTTTTGGAGGGGATTGACTCCTCTTATGAAAGGTAGAAGTGACACGGGGATAGAGGTATGTCAGCTCGTTCCAAGGGAACTCAAGCCTGTCAGAGACTTCGTAGATGGATGGGATGGGTGGCCCGAAAAGGCAGCGAGTGCCCAGTTGCGGCATGGATGCCAAAAAGAACCTTGGAGCCATTAGTTGAAGAAGGGATTCCATATTGGGGGTGGTGTTTGGGCAGATGCTGTGTGTTTAAGATGGGACCCTGAGAGTCTCCGTTTCCGCCAGGTGCATGGAAAGGGACCAGTGGAGCATAGAGGTAAGTGAGCACAGGAGAAAAGTTCTCAGGATGGGATTTGGGCAGAAGAGGCTTGGGAGCCGGGATGGCCTCAGCTGAGGGACATTATGTCAGCTCAGTGTTGCCACATTTGGGGGCAAGTGGTTGTCACCGGGGCCGCTCTCCCCTATTTTCCTCCTGGCTCTTCTCTGTCCCCATGGTGAGGCTCTTGCCTTCTGAGAGTCCCCGCCCCTACCTTGATGCTCAGGCCCCGCTCAGCCCCTAACCCTGCTGAATGAGGTGTGAGATACCTCCGTGGGGCCGGGCTTCTCCAGGTGGGACCCAGGAAGAAGTTTTCGTAACACAGATGCTGCAGAGGTAGACTGTGACGCCAGGTGGGACCCAAGAGTCCGACCCTTCCTGCACTGTCAAGAGTCCAAACCCTTCCTGCACTTGCCCACATCCCCAGACCAGGTCAGAGCCTCTTTTCCTGGAAACAGGAGTAGGCCTCTTTTGGGATTGTGTGAGCTTTTAATGAGATCTGCGACCTACAACAGCATCTCTTGGAAGGGGGGGGGGCTTTCCTTGACACACAGAGTTCAGGGTCCCCTCTCCCCCCAGGTTTCTGACTCAGTGGACTGGGGAAGGGGTCCAAAATTGGGCATTGTTAACAAATTCCCAGGTGGACCGATGCTCCCGGGTTGGGGAACACACTTGGAGAATCACGGAACTACTCGTGGGTTCTCCATGGGGAGTTGGCCAGAACATCAGTCACCAGCCCCTCAGGGCCAGGGACCAGCTCTAAGGCGCTTTGGTTTCTGCAAGGTGGCTGCTCCGGATGGCACGGGGTAGATGCTCTCCACGTGTGGTTCGACCGTCTGAACCGCGAATGTACAGAAGCCAAGCAGGCTCGTCCCTAGAGGCCTTTCCCAAATGGTTGTCAGTGGGAGCTGGTTATCATGATAACAGCTGGCCGCCGCCAGACAGTTTGGGGAACATAATCATGGGCCTTTTTGCAATACTGGGGGAAAGAGGGCCAAGATCCTTGGTCTAGCCACACGTGGACAAGAACGTGGACAATGTGGCTTTCAAAGCCTCCCCTTACAGGGCCCCCCTCCTGTTTGCTCTGCTGCGGCCAGATGCCAGCCCGCCAGCTCTAGCTGCAGAGGAACCCACAAGGGATTTACCTTCGGTTGCATAACGGAGAGAGGAACAAAGGGAAGAGTGGAGGGGGCCCCGGGTAGGGAGTCAGAAAGAGGAAGAAATCTTGGCCCTTGAGAACCACTATGCATTTGGCCATTACACACAGGAACCTGCGTTCCTCACCCAGACCCCAAGGGGCCACGTTGCAAGGGCCACCCCCCGGGAGCTGTCCAAGGCCGAACGGCCTGTGGGGCCTTGGCAGTGTCCAGATTGGAAGCCCCTTTTGCTGTTGCCAAAGGCCGTTCGTTCCTTCATTTCAGGGCTGCCTCTTTGAAATTGTTGGACTTAAGATGTGGTGAAGAGGGGCCCCAGGATCGGGGAGTGGCAGAGAGGCTGGGAGAAGAAGGTCTGGGGGGATGTTTTTAACACCTCGGGGAGGCAGGCCCATCATCATTTGGGCTTCACTCTTCCTAGCAAACCCCCAGCTCTGCCTTCTCAATCTGGTTCTGTGTCTGGCTCCCTCTGAGCCAGACTTTGGACACCCCACCCTCACCCCCAGCTCCGGGCCGAGTTAACCCAATCAGGCAGCCGCTCTCATATTCCCATGTGGCTAAGAACAAAGGTTATTTAAAATTTCAATGTCTGCCGTCCCTCCAGAGATCCTGCTCCAGTGGCTGGGGTAGGGATGCCCTAGGAATGGGCACTGAACCGGTGGACAGGCCCCGTGATGATTCTGATGTAGGCAGCCCGCTCACCAGACTCTGAAACATCCAGGGCCCGTGCTTTCCCCTGTAGGATCCAGGTTTCAGGGATTTTTTTGTCCCAGCACCCCAGCTGCCTCCAGCTTTCTCCAGGAACAGTTCGTCCTGCCCTCACAGCACTGTGTCCACATGGCAGAGCCACACTTGTCCCCAGTTGGCCAGATCATCCCGTAGCCAGCTGGCTACACACACCTGGGACATTCGGCCCAGTGGGCAGGCCCTGTGCTCTGTTCATAAAGACCTGGCTCAGGACCAGACAGGAGGCCTGAGAGCTAGGAGGCTTTGGGCAGGCCAAGCCAGCCATCCCTGACCTCTGAAGGGAATTAGGAGGTCTGGAGCCCTGGGGAAAAAGGACTCGGGCAGAGAAGCATCCCTTCTCTGTGCAGAAAAAACTGACTTTGGGGTCCACCAGGCAGAGGGGGCAGCAGATCCAGTTCCCTGTCTCAGATCCCTCACCTGAAAAGGTAGGGAGAAGACCACGTGCTCATCAAAGAGCTTTAGGAAGTCCAGGGTCCTCCTAGGCATGAAGCTCAGGCGTGAGTTTGGCCCTGGGCTTAGAGGTCAGGGAGGCTGTCTTCAGGCTCCTCCCTTGTCTCCTCTTTGACAGTGAGGCTCGCCTGGGCCCCTGCCTTCTGCCCTGCTGTCATACATCCTTCTGTCCGTCCATCCTTCGCCCATCACAAGCCTCAAGACACCTGGGAGAAGTGGCAGGGACAGGATCCCCACCCCCCCTCCATTTTGCTGAGAAGGAAACTGATTTCTTATCCAGGAAGGGACATAAAGAGACTACTCACACATCTGGTTACAGTCAAAGCAGAATTTGCCTCTTTATCTCCTGATGGGGGTTCTGTGCCTCTGTGCTTTGGGGACTCCCCTGGCCCTGGAGGCATCAGGAAATCGACAAAATCATTTCCCCTGCACACTCCTGGAAACCTCCCACTGGAAAAGGGCCAGAGAAATGCCTAATTCGACAGGCTTGGAGGGACCCTGGTGGCATTTCAGACACCCCGCTGGAAAGCTGGTGTGACACTGGGTGTGTTTGAGCAAAGAGGAGGCTCAAAGTTTACCAGCCTCATCCCTCTGCATCTGTGGGGGATGTCAACCCAACTTCTCCAATCTGGGATCCTCTTTTTCTTCTTATAAGAGGACAGGCCAGCCCCTTCCAGGCACGCTTGGAGGGAGTTCCTGCTCAAGACAAAAGCTTACAGGGCATGACCTTGGAGATTCTTTACGAGTCTGTGTGCCCATGTCGGGGACCTGAGTCGGAGGGAGTGGGTTAGAATCAGGCCGCTGGGACAGGGGCCCTGAGAGGCTAAGTCTGGAGCCCTCAGGAGAAGGGGCTGCCCTGGCTGCAAGGGCGGGGAGCCCGCACCAGCATGGGGAAGGGTTTCCCTCCGAAGTTAAGAGCTGAACAAAGACCTCAGGGCTGAGTGGTTGCCGTAGGGGAGATCCTAGTTGTAGGATCTCGGGGAACTTGGGGCAAATCCCTTCGCTCTCTGAGCCTTTGTTTACTCATCTGTCAAGTGGGGATAAAAAGGGATACTTTTTTTTTTTAAGATTTTATTTATTTATTTGACACAGAGATCACAAGTTTTATTTATTTATTTGACACAGAGATCACAAGTAGGCAGAGAGGCAGGCAGAGAGAGAGGGGGAAGCAGTCTCCCCGCTGAGCAGTGAGCCTGATGCAGGGCTTGGTCCCAGGACCCTGAGACCATGACCTGGGCCGAAGGCAGAGACAACCCAATGAGCCACCCAGGCGCCTCAAAAAGGGATACTTTTGAGAGAAGATTTGCGCTAACGTGTATAGAATGTTAAGCACAGTGCTTGGGATCTATTTGGTACTCAGTAAATGGTAGTCAGTCCCCTCTATCCCACAGCAAGTGGAAGCCCATCGCAAGTGCTCAGTAAATGTTGAGGTTTAGGACAAGGGAAAACTCCAAAGGATCACGGAGATCAAAAGGTATTGATAGAAGGTAAGACGAGCTTTGACTGTTGCGGGTGCAATGAGCTTTCACGTTGTTCACATTTGAGAGAATCTTATTCGGGGCAGGTGTGGGACTGGACTGCCGACAGCAGAGAAGGGCCTACCCCAGTAGGCCTTCATCACTCCCTTTGAAGTCCACACATTCTTGATGAACCCTTAAGGGACATAAAATACATGAAAAAAAAAAAGGCATTCTTGAGAACTCAGAGGCTACAATTAAAATTTACAGCGTGTACCAGAATCTGTCCAATCTTGCTGGAGTAAAGAGTTTTTGGAGGAAAATTATGAAGATAACGCTAGAAAGATGAGTCAGGGTCAGCTTTTGAACGCCCTTGCATTCCGGACCAAGGCGATCCGTCCATCCCACACACTTTGATTGCGCACCTGCTGTGAGAATGGAAACAGTAATTCAGACTTCATCCTTGATGGTGACCAATCTGGATGGGAGCAGGGGGGGTTGTCCGAGAACCCTAAAGGGGGTATCTGGAAAAAGCTTGATAAACCACTTCCAGGGTGAGACTGGGGATGTTTCTTTTAAATCACGCCAGGGTCGGGGGTGGGGGAAAGAACAGCTGTACAAAAAGAGCCTTGTAGTCTCATCTGCACACGCTCTGCCAATGTTGCAATGGCAGCTTGTCGACCCGACCCCCCACGTGTGATCTGACCCATCGGCAAGGCAAAAAACACATGTGGAATGCAAATACCACCAAGTTCAATCGTGAAAACGTCAAAGGTCAGGCAGCTGACGGTGGGAAGCAGAGGTGGGGGCACAGAGAAGGACAAGGCTGCTGTTTCAATTACAAAGACGACCAACAAGAGGAAGTCAAGTAGGGATATACGTAATCCTGTTGAACTGTGTGAGCAGGGGAGCCAAGCTGCAGTTTTAATGCCCTCCCTCATCGTTAGCAGGACTCAAGAGGTAGCACGTAAAATGTAGGACAACAGCCAGCCACAAAGACATTTCTTTACCAGTAAGGACCAGAATAAAGTGCTAAACAAGGTAAAAGGTGATTCTTTCTGGGCAGTGAAGATAAAGGAGAAATGGAGGGGAATCGACCGGAAACTCTTTATCTGTAACCCACATGTGTCTGATTTTGGTTTCAGAAAAATGAAGTGTGTAGTCAATAGAATTGGTTCTTCTGCCAGAGAAAGGATTGCTTGGTTATTAAAAAAAAAGTATTTATGTATTCAACTTAGGGTAAGTGAACATTAGCAAGGTGCAATGTGTAAAAGATACCTCCTTCATTACCCGCCCCCCTCCCCCGCTCCATCCCAATTTTCCTAGTCTCCCCTCGAGACAATCAGTGTTAGCACTTTTTCGTCTTTCCAGAGAGGCAATGGGAGTACAGCCAAATCTATACACAGTCTGTACATCCTTCCTCCACTGCCCTCCCCGCTACGATGTTTTCTAAAAACAGTAGCTTTCTACAAGTGCTGTCATTACCTTCCTTTTCCTTTTATCAATTCATCTCAGCAATGAGCTTCCTCATTTCCTTTTTTTTTTTTTAAAATAGCTGAGTGATATTCACATTCGGGTGCAGCAACAAGAAATGCCTGCACGTTTCCCCACACCTGCACCAGCAGTGTGTCATCAAACTTCTGGTTTGTCACCGTCATAGGGGAAGAAAGAGTCCCCGCTCGAGTTTTGATTTGTGTTTCTTTAAAGTGTGGGGTTGAAAATCTCTTCGTATGGTTAAAAGACATTTGTATTTCTTTTTTTTCTGTGAACTGATTATTCATATCTTTTGTCCATTTATGTTGATTCGTTTTCTTTCCTCACTAATTAGTGGGCATCCTTATGAGTGAAACGTGTCCTTTGACTCTTAATAATAGCAAATATCTCCCGTTTGTCTTTTGACTTTGCCTGTAGGTCTTTGTCACACAACAGGCTTTGAGTTTTCGGTAGGCAGATTTTCTGGTCTTTCCAGTTATGTCTTCTGGGGTCTGTGTCATAACTCAGAAAGGCCTCTTGGAGAGTAACAGAAATTCTCCCATGATTTTTTTTGTAGGACTTTTCCTCTTTCTTCTCTCTTTATCGTTTAAATCTTTTATCTATCAGGAATGTCTATTCATGGGAAGTGTGAGGTGTGCGTCTAACCTACTTTTTTTCCAGTGGGCTAGTGACAGTGTATTTTGGGGAGGATGGGTATAGAGTCAGGAAGGTAGGGTCGTGAGCAGAGTGAAGAAGTTTCCCTGGCAGTGGGTGTAGAAGAAACCGGAGTGTCATGCACAGTCAGGAATCGCTGAGATCATCCAACCGAGAGGTGAACCCAGGGAGGCCTGAACTAGGGCAGGGGCAGCAGATAAGGTAAGAAGTGGCGGGAGGGTCCTAGAAATAGAAGCCATGGGACTCACTTACTTGTTCAGTGGGGAAAAGAAAAAAAAAAAAAGATGCCCGTTCCTGCCTGGGTGATCCATTATTAGCAGAGAGAACTCTGAGTTGTCATTTCTGGCCTCACAGAAGCAGGGTACAAGGATTCAGAATCAAAGACTGCAGATTCCCTGGGACACCCCCACAAGATGTTCACCAGGGTGTTGGGTGGGCGTATCAGAGATCTGCAGGAGGAATTCCCCACTGCTCTCTTGAGGGCCAAGTGAAAGAGTTAACACGTTCTGTTCCTTGGCTGGACAGGGTGCGCGCCCCACCCCGAGGGCGATGGCATTCATTTCATCGGATGGAAGGACTGGTTCCTGACAGACTGGACCTGGAAGTCTAAAACGGGGGCCGCGGGAATAATCCTGTTTACACAGGACTTGACTATTTTCAACGTATTGGTTGCTGGTGGTTGGTCCTGTTTTTAAAGGTGGAGAACGGCCTCTGAAGGCGGGGAGTTGCCGACTGTTCCGAAAGGAATTCGCAACAGAGCACGTACTACTACTACCAATGGCAATGACCCCCATTTCTAGAGCACTTACTACCGCCCTGAGTCACATCCTTCAGGAACACGAGTTAGCGGCCTGATCCTCCTGACCCTATTAAGTAAGAACCGCAGCAGGAGGCAGAAGTGGGACTCTGACCCACCACCCCGGCAGCCAGACCTTTCACGCCCGAGGCCCTCCGCCTCCTCCCCGCCTCTTCGGTCCAGTCCGCGCCCCCTGCCTTGCCTGGTCACTTCCCTTCCCCCGCCCCAAGCCGCTTCGCATCCCCGTCCCGGGCCTCTGCGGTCGGATTGCCCCGACCCAGGTTAGCGGGGGTACTGGGCGGTGGAAGAGAGAGAGCGCGAACACACGCGAGCGGCAGCCGGCGGCAGCAGGCCAGGCCCCGCCGTGACCCACGAGGCGGAGCCGCAGGCCGGGGCAGCAGCACCGCGGCGGGCGACAGCAGATACCGCCGGCGCCGGGACTCCGGCCGCCTGCAGAACGCTGGGCCAGGCTCCGGGGCCCGGCCGGGGCGGGGCCGCCGAGGGAGCGGGGCCGGGCCGTACCAAGAGCTCAGATTCGCCGGGGGGGAGGCTGGCCCCGAGAGCGCGCGCGCGGCTCGGTTGGGCGGGGCGGCGCCCCCCGACGGCCACGCCCCCACCCCCGCGGCCGGCGCGGGCGGTGGTAGCGCCTCAGTGGTGCGGGCCTGCGTTCTGCTCAGGTGGCCGCAGTGTTGCCTGGTCGTCCCGGGTGAGTGCGCGCGGTCGTGGTCGCGGGGTTGTGAGGTCAGGGCGCCGCGGTTCACGGTGCCGGGGTCCGAGACCCGACGGCTTTCGGCCGCTTTGGCTGCCCGGGCCTTCACGCTAGGGCGGGCTCTCGGGCCGCGTCGCTGCCTCTCTCACCTGACGGTTGCGCGGAGAGCGCGGCTGCGACCCTGGTCTTTCCCGGGGCGGCCTTTCGCCTCAAACTAACGTCTCGTGGCGGCTTGCGGGGGGTGGTTTCCGCGGCCCAGGGCGCCCGACGGACCCCACGGGCGAGGGCCGAGTCTCGGCGTCCGAGGGCTCGGGCTCCAGTCTCCGCCGCGTCGCCATCCTCCGCTAAGCCACTTTTCCTCTCTGAGGCTGTTTCCCTGTCTGTACAGTGGGCCTCAGGAGGAGGCCAGTTATTGAGGTAACTCACGTAGGAGACGCTCGATGAATGCGCCTGCGACCCGGGCCTGACCCTGCAGCATCAGGTGGGCTCAGCTGAGGGCTCCGGGGAGCCTGCCAGCCCTGCCTCTCCTGAGAATCGTTCTGGGTACCGGCAAGGGCAAGGGCATCCCGGGGGAGGGGCAGTGGCTCTCCCGGGCAGGTGCCTCGGTGGCCGCTGCGATTCATCTTTGCTGGGCTCCGCTGGGCAGCCGTGGCACCCTTAGTTCGTGGGAGCAATTGGGTAAGAGGTCGAGGTCTCCTGGGAGGCGAGGGGGCTGCAGGGAACTTGACCTCGACTTTTTGCTTACATTTCTCTGGACCGTTGTGTAAGCTGGTGAACGGTGCTGAAGAGTTTGGGTCCAGTTCAGAGAACGTGGCTGCCTCCTTTTCTTAGACTTTTATAAAATAACAGCCTTCCTCTGAACTCGGCCCAACTGGAGAATTGTGCTCGCGCCGAGGGAGACGGGGCTGGAGTGGGTAGTTCTGGATTTGGATCTTGGCCCCTTGGCAGGACACTTAACGTCTTGGGGCCTTCGTTTTCTCCCCAAGGAGTACGGCTAGTGACACAGGCCACTGTGCCACCCACACAGGACTGAGGTTCTGAGGCTCCAAAGAGAAGGTCTTGGTCTTGGAGGGTGACGTTGAGAATTGTGGAATTCCCTACACGCGGAGCCGTTAACTAACCCTCCGGGACCGGCATCCTTCCCGTGCAGTGCTGTAATTCCTTAGGCCCTCTGGTTGGCAGACAAGACCTTGGTTAGGTACTTGGACGTTCTGCCCGCACAGACCTCTGAGTGGTGGTGGGGTTGGCTTGATCCGGAAAACAGCCCCAAAGTCCCGGTTGGTAGAGCAGCGAGCCCAGAAGGGATCACTTGCTTTTCTCAGCATTCCTCTAAGGAAGTCTTCTTTTCTTTTTGAGGGAATGGGAAGTTCTCCAGCTTCTCGGGAGTTTGCTTAGCAGCTGTGATGGGAAACTGTGTCATTGGGCAGATAGCTTGATCATTGTCTGGGTTGCCCAGAAAACGGGGCCGCATTTCAGAGAAGGGAATATTAGCTTCCGGTTGTGTTGGGGGCGTTGAAAACTGCCCGGGTGGTGAGGTCTTAACTCTCCGCAATTCTTCGTGTCTAGCACTTGGAAAAAGAGCATTTAGGTTTGAGATGCAAGGAAGCCCAGGGACGTACTTCGGCACCAGAAAACAGGGTTGACCTCAGCCGACGTGAGTAAGGCAGGTGAATACTCCTGGGTGGTACGAGTTTGGAAATGGCCATAGGATGTGTTGGTTTTGTTGGTTGCCTGACAAACCTGAAATTTTAGGGCCCGCCAGTGACTCCCTTAGCTCCTTGAAAATCAGGATCTGAATTAGGTAGGTCCACCTGTGTTCAGGAGAGTTTTTGGAATCGGAACTGCTAGGCACATCTAATATTTATTGGCTAAACCTGTGGAACGGTTCAGGTTAATAAGAATTTAGCTCTTAAAGCAGTTCTTTTCCCTCTTATGGAAGCTTCTGTAGTTTTAGGACCTTCCATGTCTCCAGAGAGCCCAGGTGCCCCTGCAGCATCTCTGCTTCCTTGTGTTTTAGGAAGGGGTGAAGCACCTGACGGGGTAGGGAGGAGGGGTCAAGGACCCTGACTTACAGCTCAGGAACTTTTGGCAAGCCGCCCCAGGCCAGTGAGCCTCCACTTAGTGCTTTGGGATTTACCTTATATGTCAGGTTCATTTAAAAATTAAAATCAGAAAAAAAAAATGAAATGGAGAAATGGCTGTTTGTATAAAAAATGTATTTTTTTCTGTTGACAGAAATAATAAGTGCTCATTATTAAAAATCATATAAATCAGAAAAGTAATAAGTGCTCATTATTAAAAATCAAACTGTTAAATATACAGTGTGGTTAGTGAGCCTCCCTCATAGCCTTATACTGGGATTAAAAAAAAAAAATCACCGCTAGTGGTATAAGTTCTGCAGATATTTTCTTCACATATAAAGACATTTATTATCGGGACGCCTGGGTGGCTCAGTTGGTTAAGCGGCTGCCTTCGGCTCAGGTCATGATCCCAGCGTCCTGGGATCGAGTCCCACATCGGGCTCCTTGCTCAGCAGGGAGCCTGCTTCTCCCTCTGCCTCTGCCTGCCACTCTGTCTGCCTGTGCTCGCTCTCTCTCACTGTTTCTCTCTGACAAATAAATAAATAAAATCTTAAAAAAAAAAAAAAAAGACATTTATTATCTAATTTTTTTTACTTTAAACAGAAATGTGTTACTGTTTAATTTTACCGTAAATTTGAAACACAAAGTCGTACTGTCATACTGTTTTGAGGCTTGCTTTTAATTTCTTACCATGATGGATCACTGTCTAAAGCTCTATCTCGTTTTTTTTTTCTACCTCATTCTTTTTTTTTTTTTGTTTTCCAACTCATTCTTTTTAAAAACCTCGTTGTTTTTAAAAATGATGGAATATTCGAGTCCCTGGTATTGTGGACAAAAATGTGTTTTTTTGCAGCTTTTGCGCTTACGAATTCTGGAACAGTGAGTCGTCTCTGTTCTTTATCTTTGTATGACTGGGCAAATATTTTTGCTTGATGAACTCCTGGAAGAGCTGGATCAATGTTCATGAACTTTTCAGTGTCCTCACTCAGCAGATAGTGAGTCCTCCATGCCAGGGACTATTGAGGTGGTGGAGTTTTAGCAGTCCACAAAACACACATCCTCCGTGGGTCTAATCTCTTACTGGGGGCAAACAACACACATGATTGTCAAATGATGATAACGTAATTTGAGACTTAACTCTGGGTGACATATCAGTCATTTAAAAATTAAAATCCGCAAAAAAAAAAAAAAAATTAAAATCCTCAAAAAAGTGAAATGGAGAAGTGACTATATAATAAGAATGTATTTTTTCTGTTTACAGAAAAACTAAATGTTCATTATTAAAAAAAAAAAAAAAAGACCGTTATAGGAATATGTCGTATAGACAATGAATGTCCTTCGGAGCCTTCCACTAAGACATTTTCTTGACTGAGAAAAATAATACAGAGGGGTGCGTGTGTGTATGTGTTTGTAGAAATGGTGTGACTTCCGATGTCAGTGGGTACTAAACTCCCCTCCAGAGACATTCCCTTGTTACGTTCCCACCAGCAGAGACTCACGTTTTTAAAGTCAGAATCCTCGGGTCCGTTGTGAAGATGAGCTGCTAATGGTAGAGATGCTTTTATTTTAGGAAAATTTATGCTAGACTCTGTCCGAAGTTTTGTATTATGTGTGCATGTGTGTGTGCAGGCACACGCACAACATTGCCTGTGAGCGTTTTAATTCCTCTGATGACCCCCAAAGGCTCTGTTTTCATACCCACTTCACAAGGATAGCCATCACTTGCTCAAGGCTAAGGGTGAAGCTGAGGCCTCACCCAGGAACGGTCTGCTTCCAGAGCCCTCACTTCCCTTTTGTGCTGTGTTAGCTCATTTTCTGACTGTAGAGGAGTGTCTTTTTATTTTGGTGGAAGGGAAATCACCTAATACATATAATTACTTAATAATATGATTATTCTTCCTCCCTTCCAGTACCAGAGCACCAAGTATGTCTGTCTCTTTTAATTACAAAAATTTTTGCCGGTTGGGGGGGGTGGCGTGCGGCCCGGGGTTGTTCGTTCGGTTAAGCGTCCAACTCTTGATCTCAGCTCAGGTCTTGATCTCAAGGTGGTGAGTTCGGACCTGCTTCGGGCTCCACACTGGGTGTGGAGCTTGCTTAAAACCCTCTCTGTTTCTCCCTCTCCCCCACACCCCCACAACCCCCTCATGCTTTCTATCTCAAAGAAAAAAGAAAGAAGGGGATGGTTACCATAAAAGGCCATATATAAAGATTGTCCTCGGATGCTGGGAGGCTAACTGGGAGGGGGTGGGGGGAGAGTATGTTCTACTGGCTTAGGTGCCCCTCAGTATGTCTGTTTGTAGGTCCCACTGTCCATTTCACTCTAGTGGAAGAACCACAAATGAAATGAGTATCTTATGGAGAGAGAAGTAATGCCAGTTCTCTATTATTATTATATAAGCTACAGAACAAAGCTGCCTTTTCTGTGCAGTTCTGTTGTCTGGCATTTGATGGATGGAGGGTGAGGAGAGGCTCCTGGGTGGGAGGTCGCTTACCAGCTTATATAGGCATTGGCCCACGCCAGGCCTTCTGTCTTCAGCCATGCAATGGGGTAAAGAATCCTGCTTCACCTGTCTCCTGGAACAGTTCAAAAGTGTTTCTTTTTCCAGCAGCTCATTCTCGCTATTCTTGGCAGTGTTTCCGTCCCTGTGGAATGACCTTCAAAAACACATCTCTGGCCCTCAGGGTCTAGGCATCTATGTTTAGGGCCTGGTTCAGGCCCTCGACAACTCGGACGTGGCGGGGAGCAAACATAAGCAGTGAGGGCAGGGCGTGTGGGGCTTATTCTTGAGATACTGCATGTGAAGTGCTTGTCCTTGGTGCTGAGCCCACAGCGCGCTGGGGAGCACTCAGGCTGGGCCTTTACTTGGGGGGGGGGTCACGCAGGTTCCGCAGAAGAAGTAACGTTTGCTTGGGGCCTTGGAGGGTAGGTAGGAGTTCACTGAGCCCACCAAGGCACACCTCCCTGGGTGCGGGGCGGGGGGAGGTGTAGAGTGTAGGTTGTATGAGGCTAGGAAGCAATCGGGGTCTTGTGAACCATGCTAAGCGAGGTTCAGGCATTTATTTATTTGAGAGAGAGAGAGAGAACATGAGCAGGAGAGGGAGGGAATCTTAAGCAGTGTCCACAGTCAGGGCAGGGCTCCATCCCACCACTCTGCGATCACAACCCGAGCCAAAGTCAAGAGTCAGACGCTTTACCGACTGAACACTCCGACGAGAAGGCTTTGAAATAGGTTGGTGATGTGACTAGCACAGAGCAGCATGTTCTCGTGTTGGGTTTTCAGACTTTTCTACGGTCAGTATCCTCCTTTCTGAGTGAATTCATCATTTGGGAATCCTACTCTGCTTCAGTCTGTATCCTACTGTTCCCGGCGTTCTATGTCCTCAAAGCGTTTTTCCTTCCGCTAGCCTCCTCCCAGGTGTAGTATTTACCTTAGTTGTGTTGTGTACCTATCAGGATGTGCGCGCGCACGCACTTGTGTGTGTGTGTGTGTGTGTGTAGGTGGTGGAGGAGTCCCATGGGGCAAACCGTGGCTCTCTGAAGGCTAGTCTGTTGGTTGGGTCCACTAGAGCCAAATACATCCGCCTGTTAGGACTGATGCCGGTTGGTGTGGCAAGTCGGCTAGCACCAGAGGAGGTTGTGAACAAGGCACGCGGGGGTCCCAGTCCTTCTTCTGGGTGTCTTGTGGAGAAAACTGCTGGCATGGGGTCTTGTTTCACTTAATGGCAGGGGGAAATCTCCTTTAATTGGGGTGATGGAAGGGGGGAGGCATTCTGATCTTTGCATAGCATCTGTACACAGCTGAGAGAATCAGACACGTGCCTCCCAGACACGAATCTGTTTCAAGGCCAAACTGGACCAGAATGATGGGCCAAATGGTGGTGTCACCAGCCACGGATTGCTTCTCAGAGAACTGGATTCTTTAAGAGATCCTATGGTAGGAAAATCGAATGGAAAAAGTTGGCTTTTGTTTATCTGGTTGTCCTCCCAGGAAAGATGGACTCTATGGGGTGTGCCCTCTGATGTGGGACTTATGTAATTTGCTTCTGGGTGAAATTTATGAATTATGTTTAGTCACTTCTTTATCTCCCCTTTTTTATCTTCGGTGCCTTTTCCTGTGACCCCTCCAGCCCCCACCCAAGCTCTGCCTTCCCCATGACCTGTTCCTTCGGTGCTCACGTGACAGCACTGTGACCTTGTGATACTTTGATCCTCGCTAGCACACATCAACAGTGCACTGGGTAGGCTGGGTCTGTACAAAGGTTTGAGGGCTGGGTAGGAACACATGAACTGTGCTCACCCCTGAATTCAGGTGTTGACGCTATCTGTAGGACAGCTGGGTCGGTTTTCAGCACTGCCAACAGGGATAGTGGTTCTTGAGTACAAGGAAGAACGTTCCAGCCAATTGTGCCCAGCTTCTTCTAGGGGTGGGGTGTAGATTGGGACATATCTCAGGCATCAGCAGGTTCTCCCATCAGGAATTTGCAGTCCAGTGAAGAAGAGCGTTTTCTGGTTTCAGTTAAGGGTATCAGAACCTCTGTGATTGTTTAAGAAGCCAAACAGTGTCACGTGGATAGGCTGGGTGGCTGGCTTTATGTAATGTGACTTGCAAACTCTAAACCAGTCGTTTAGCATGGCAACAGAGATGAAAAGGCCCATCCCTCACTGGCCCCCCCCAACCCTCTCCCCCCTCCAGGAGGTCTCTTTCTCCCTCTTAGTGACCTCACTGTCTTCCTGGTACCTGAATGCTCTAAAGACAAAAGACCGGTTGGCCTCTGCCTTCCTCTGTGTTCTGGGTTTCCACCACCAGGCAGTCCTGTCCATTTTTAGTGTCCGGGGCACTCTCTTTCTCCCCTGCTGTGGTCTTACTGCAGCCCCTTCATTTCCTGCCACACTCGCCCCTAACTGGTTTCCCTGGTCCGTAATTCTTTCCCACTCCTCCCCACTGCTTCTCAGGGTCCATCCACGCTGGACTGATCTCCAGGCCCTGCTAGTATCAGCCCCCCTTTGCTCAAAAATTTACGGTCGCTCTCGCTGTCAAATCGTTTGCTGCCTTTCCCTTCCTCCTCCATCCGCCCCCCACAAAGGATATGGAAGTGGCTCGTAATAGAAGGAGCCTAATTCTCTCTCTCCCTAATGGCAGTGTGGTTGGAACAGAATGTGAATTCAGTGGGAACAGGGAACCTCCCCATCGCTGCCACGAGAGTAAGTAAGCCAGTGCGTGGTACGGAGCCAGGGGTAAGCTAGGCGCTCGCTGAGTGCTAACTGGCTGACCAGGGGAGCGAGTGGGCAAATGAGTGATCATGACTTCTCTCTCCGGAGTCTCTTGCTTCCTCCTGCATATGGACTGAGCCCAGATACCCATGTTGGGGCTGATACCTGTGTTGTTTAGGATTACTCTGAGTGCAGTATGAACTCTTGGGACGATTTTAATTTCGCATCTCGGTGTGACAGTTGAAATGTCTCAAGTTCCTTCTTCAATTACTGATTTATTCAGTAATCCAGTAATGAATCATTTTATAATTGAGAAAGAGGAGGAACTTGGGTACCTCCCCTATAGTATCCTAAGTCTCTCTAGATATTTCTAGATTGTTATTTGGAGGCCAAAAACATGAATCAGTGTTTATTTTAAAAATGCTACTGCAATAAATAAAAGGGTTCTAGGGTAACCTTTGAGTGTCTCTTGTGTGTCAGGCCCCGTGCTGGGTATTTTATGTCTCGTGTAATCATCAGAACACTGTGAGGATGGTCAGTGAGGGGCCTGAGGCTGGGTGGTCATGTGCCCAGGGTCCCATTGTGTGGAGGCGGCGTATCTGGGGTTTGGACTGAGGTCTGTCTACCTACGAGACCCATGTTCTTTCATGGCTTATCTGGGTTTTAAGTCAGTTGAATTCCAAGGTCAACACTCTACTCGGCCAAACCCCAAAGGAAATAACTAAAAGCTGAGAGCCTAGTAGTTGAGAGGACCCTGGGAGGCAGGTAATCCTATGAAAGAGCAGTCAAGGGCAGCTGTTGGATTAAGCACAAAACTCAGCTCAGAGCTTCCTAGAAGGCAGGCTGAAGAAGGAGGGGATTGAACAGCAAGCATTATTGGGAAAAGGAAGCAGGTCAGTTTAGCAAGAGAAGCACTTTTCTCTGGGCCTTCCCCCAGGGCTTGTAGAACGAGGCAGTGGCCAGTAGTTTCCATACGCAGCAGGCATGTGTAGCCCACCTGTGAGTACCAGGCCCTCTTAGAGGCGCTGGGACTATGCTTGTGTGTGGATAGGCCCGACAGGATGATGGTGGCTCAGGCCCCTGGCGGAGGGAATGTTCCATGGAACAGAGGAGCATGGCCACAGGGAGACCTCCCTGGGACCCGCTCAGGTAAGGGCAAAGAACTTGGGTCCCCATTATAATACAGCACAGGCAGACCCTTGGGGGATGGGAACAAGAGGAGACTTGCTGGGCTGTATTCCCGCAGAAAGGGAGGAAAGCAGGAGACTCTGGGAGAGTGGGTGGGGAGAGTCCCTTTGCCAGGTGGGAGGCAGGCAGGCCAAAGTGAGGTCGTGAGGCTCTTAGCACACCCCCCGTGCAGTGTCCTGCCATAGTGCTAGGAAAGTCCAAAGGCCTGGCTTGGCTTCTTGCCCCTTCATGAGTGACCACAGTGGAGCCAGGACATGTCAGAGGCAGTGCTGATCCATTCCCAGTGCTCCCGGCTGTGGGCCCAGCAGGCTGTACCCCCCATTGTGGACTGATGACTCTGTGTTGACGCAGCCGTCAGCCAAGTGCCTGTTACGCCAGGCCTCCTGGGACGGGGGTGTCAGAGACAGGAGGCTGCTCCCGCCCGACACCGGCCTCTCCCGTGTCTCCGGGGTGCTTTCATTCTGCCTCGTGCTGTCTCCTGAGGGTACCGCCGGGATGTTAACTGTGAAACGCACCCCAGGTCATTCAGCGAAGCAACTTTTAGCTATAACTTTGCCCTGTTCCGAAAAGGTTTTGCAGGACAAAGAAATGGAGGAGAGGGCGGCTCCGATGCCTGATGGTCTGGGTTCGAATCCGGACATGACCGCTTATCCCTGCCTTTGGACAAGGTACCTAACCTCTGCGGTAATTAGAGCTCCTGCACCTCAGAGGGTTGTTGCAAGGACGAAATGAAGTGAAATGAAATGAAATGGGGGAACATTCTAGTACAGGTGCTTAATGCCTGTTCGTTGTAACTGTGGTTGGTATTTATTTAGATATAAATAGACGAGGCAATGGAAAGTGATGGTGGTGGGAACCCAGGGTTTAGGATGGTGTGTAGCTGCCAGTGGTGCCTAGAGTTTGTCTAGAGAAAAGGGGAGGACAGATCAGGAAGGGGGAGTGACTGCCGATGGGTATGAGGTTTTCTTTGCGGGGGGATGGAAATGTTCATGAATTAGACGGCAGTGGGGATGGCTCACTGTTGTGCCATGGTGGGGAGTATATTGAGAACTGCTGAGTTGCACGTTCTAAAATGATGAATTTTATGGTACGTGAATTAGATCTCCATTTTTAAAAATCCAGTTAATCGGCCACAGTCCTTGGGGTGCCTGGGTGACTCGGTTGGTTAAGCGTCCAACTTTTGGTTTCGGCTCAGGTTGTGATCTCAGGGTCCTGGGATTGCGTCCTGAGTCAGGCTCTGCTGAGACATCGGCTTGGGATTCTTTCCCTCTGCCCCTTCCCCTGCTCGCACCCTCTCTCTCTCTCTCTCTCTCTCTCAAATAAATAAATCTTTTTTTAAAAAAATAAGCCATGAGTCCTTGAGCAGCTGGACTCCCACCGGTCCTGCCCCCCGGCTGCCCGTCACCTCAAGCGGGTTGTGCACACCAGTGGCAGATGGGTGCCGCGTGTCTCTGAGCTTCCTCAAATTTTTAGCCCTCTTGAGAGGGAGCAGCATGTGTCCCTTCTGGCCTGAAGCACCGAAGAACAGGGGCTGGTTCCTCTCACAGTCTTCCTCCCATCCCAGCCACCTGGACTTTTTACACTGGGGTCGTGGAGTCACATGGAAAGAGCTGTTTGCGCTACTGAGTCCCTTTAGGGGAGCCAAGAGCTGGGCAGAGTCACCTGAGCTTCACCAGACACTGTGTCACATGACGCAGTGAGCTCCTCCTCGGGGTGTGTGTGGGTGTCAGAGGAAGACACCTTGCCCCAGTGCTGCGACCTTGAAAGCTGTCCTCCTTGCCCCTCCCCCTGGGGGGGGGCTGTGTGATGTGGGGCACCTCTCTCCCAGCAGGAAGCCACAACAGGTGCAGTGGGAGCCGAGGCTTTCAGGACCCCTGCAGGGGAGGCTGGCAGTGGCTCAGGACACAGCAGCTGTCCTGGCAGCATCTGTCAGGGGGCAGATTCAGTCAGGCTCGGGAGCACCTTGCGTGACCCGGTATCCAGGTGACGGCACAGGGTAAGGTCAGCCCGGCAGCAGAAGGTTGTTTTCCTGCCCTCAAAGAGAGCGTGGTCGGGGCAGTACGGAAGTGCCGGCGGACAGTCCTTAAATGGTCTGATCATCAGGGGCGCTTTTGCAGACATCACGGGCTGGTCCTCTATCATTTGGTTATTACGGACTTGCACACGTTGTTGTAAGTCTCTCATAAGCCGGCTCCCCAAACCCTGTGGTTACAAGCATGGCGCGAGTCCATAGACACAGATCACGGAAGTGACCTCAGTACACATTTGATCTGATGCGCCGCATGGCCGAAGGTCAAGGGGAAGCATGGATGGGGCCGGGGGTTCCACATGGTGCCGTCTGAGGCCTCAGCCCCACGGCAGTCTCGCCTGACCTCTGGACAGTGTTGGCCTCCCAGGAAGGGGATGCCTATGTCTCCTTCACAGTCTGCCATCAGAACCCTGGCTTCCTGTCCACCCACAGGCAGGATGGTAGGTTGTGAAGCCGCTTGGTGGACGAAAAGAAGGCCTCCTGCCCGAGACCTGCTCTGAAAGTGGAGCTGTTGCCCAGAGCAGCCTTCCATGGCTGCCTGGTCCTCGCTGCCCTGGCGCACTCAGCCTACTGCTGGCCGAACCTAGGGTGATCCAGCATGGGAACTAACCGGGACCACTGTGAGCCAAGACTCGGGCCCGCCCCGGGATCGTGACCTGAGCTGAAGGCAGACGTCACCAGCTGAGCCACCGGGGTGCCCCTAAGCCGTAACCCTTGATCCTAAGTTGTTCTTGATCAGATGAGAGGAGATGGGGAAGGAAGGGACTTACCTTCAGGGCAGGTGCTGCTTCCTGCCGTCACAAGCATGTGCAGGAAGGAGCAGGGGCAGGTTTTATGAAGGAAGCGGCACATGAGTTCATCCTTGAAGACACAGCTTTGGTGGCTACCGTAGAAAAGGGAAGAACATTCTTAGGAAGAGCAGTGAAGCAAAAAGAGGCAGCAGTGTGTAAGATGTGTCTAGGGAAGCTAATGGGAAGGCCTCACAGGGAGGATGCGTGGGGTTATTTTTTTTCAACTTTTTATTTTTAACCTATTTTTGGCTTACAAACTAGTTGTCAAAATGGCACAAAACCAGTCTTTTTTTTTTTTTTTCCACCTGGCTTCCTTTGGTGTTAATATCTTAAACTTATAATACAGTTACTAAGAACAGAAAATTAACACTGGTATGGTATTATTAACTATAAACCAAGGGTGGGCAAACTTTTTCTTTTTTTCTTTCTCTTTCTTTAAAAATTTTACTTATTTATTTGAGAGAGAAAGTGAGTGATAGAAGAAGCAGGGGGAAAGGCAGAAGCTGACTCCCTGCTCCACAGGCAGCCCAAGGCGGGACTCTGTTCCGGGACTCCGGGATCATGACCTGAGCCACACAGGTGCCCCTGGACAAACCTTTTCTGTAAAGAGCCAGAAAGTAAATACTTCAGGTTTCATGTGTTGTAAGATGTCTGTCACACCTTCCCGACTCTGGTGTTTGAGCAAGAAAGCAGTCATAGGTCACCTATAAATGAGTGTGACTGTATTCTAATAAAACTTTCTTTTCTTTTTTTTTTAAATTTTTTAAAAAAATTTATTTGTCAGAGAGAGAGGGAGAAAGAGCACAGGCAGACAGAGTGGCAGGCAGAGGCAGAGGGAGAAGCAGGCTCCCTGCCGAGCAAGGAGCCCGATGTGGGACTCGATCCCAGGATGCTGGGATCATGACCTGAGCCGAAGGCAGACGCTTAACCAACTGAGCCACCCAGGCGTCCCTAAAACTTTATTTTCAAAAGTAGTCAGCCTGGGTCAGTGCTTGACCATAATTTGCCATCCCCTGAACTAAACATCCCTTATTAGAATTTTACTAGTTGTTTTTCCACTAAAGCCTTCCTTCTGTCCTAGGGTCCTGTCCAAGATCCTGCCTTGCACCCAAGTTGTCATACCTCCTTAGTCTCTTCCCATCTGTGACAGTCCCTTTGCCTGTCCTCACCATGGTATCTTATAGAATGCACCCCAGTTGGGGGTTGGCCATTGTTTTCTTGTGTTTGGAGGGAGGTTATGCATCCTTGGCAAGAAAACCACCAAGATGGTGCCATGTCCTTCTGAGTACATTGTCTCAAATGGTTCGTTACTAGTGATGTCTACAGAGATCTCTTGGCTGGTTTGATGTCTGCAGGGTTTCTCCTCTGCAAAGCTGCTGTTGTCCTCTTTGTAGTTAATAAGTACCTTGGGAGACAGAACTTCGAGACTGTGCAAATCCTGTTTCTCCCCAGACTTTTGCCCACTAATTTTAGCCCATCTGCTGGGAGGTCTCATCCACAATAATTCTTACTGGGGATCTGTCTAATGGCAATTGCATATTTCCCTCTTTCCTCCTACATTTATTAGTTGGAATTCTGTGAGGAAGAGCTGTGCCTTCTCTCCTGTTGCTGTATTTATTCAATTATATCACTATGGAGTCACGGATATTTATTTATTCTGCTGTTCGAGACCCAGTACTCTGCTAGCTGGTGGTGAACATTCCAAAGAGAAAAATTTGAGAGAACAGTCCTATTTGCAATAACGTCAGAAAGAGTAAGATACTTGGAAATAAATTTAAGCAAGGAGGTTGAAGACTTTTCCTCTGGAAACTACAAAACATTGCTGGAAGAAAATAAAAAAGACTTAAATAAATGGAAAGACAGTCTGTGTTCATGGACACACCAGGAGCCATAATTCATTAAAATGGCATTACCCGCTCAAAACAGAACACAGATTCAGTGCAATGTCTGACAAAATGCCCATGGTTTTTTATGCAGAAACGGAAAAGCTGATCCTAAAATTCCTGTGGAATCACAGGGAACTTCAGATAGCCAACCTTGAGAATAAAGAACAAAATGGGAAGACTCATACTTCCCGGTTTTAAAACCCACCAGAAAGCGCTAGTAATTAAGGCAGTGTGGTGCTATTATAAGGATAGACCTATTGGTCAATGGAATAGAATTGAAATCCAGATCCTGATTCAGACATATATGGTTAAGTGATTTTTGACAAGAGTACCAGGGCCATTCGATAAAGGGAACTACTCTTTTCAGCAAATGGTGTTGGGACAACAGATATCCACACACAGCAGGAATGAAGCTGGACCCCTTACCTGACTTTACACCATATACCAGAATCAACTCAAGGTGGATCAAAGATCTAAACAAATGTCAGAGATAAACCTATAAAACTCTTAGGAGAAAACATAGAGGTTAATCTTAATGACCTTGGACTTGGCAGTGGTTTCTCAGATATGACACCAGAATCATACGCAACAAAAGAAAAAGCAGGTAAATTGGGCTGTTTTGCACTGAACATGTGCCCCTAGTATTCATCTGTTGAAAGCTTAACCTTTAATGTGATGGTATTGAGGTGGGGCTTTGGGAGGTAAATAGGTTATAAGGGTGGAACCCTTATGAATCAGAACCTCATGAATGGGATTAGTGCCCTTATAAGAAGTGACAAGAGAGTGGGGTGCCTGGGTGGCTCAGTTGGTTAAGCAGCTGACTCTTGATTATGGCTCAGGTCATGATCTCAGGGTCCTGGGATTGAGCCCCACGTCAGGCTCCTGCTCAGTGGGGAGTCTGCTTGAGGATCTTCTCTTTCCCTCTGCCCTTCCACCCCACCCCCCCTAAAAATAAATAAATCCTTTTTTTTTTTTTTTTTTTTTAAGACAAGAGGGCTTGCTTTCTCTTTCTGTTTTCTGTCATGTGTGAATATGAGAAAGCAGCTCTCTACAAGCTGGGCAGCAAGCTCTCCCCACACACTGGCTCTCCTGGTGCCTTGATCTGGATTCCCCAGCCTCCAGAACTGTGAGAAATAAATGTTCCTTGTTTGAGCTGCCTAGTCTAGGATCTTTGTTACAGCAGCTTGAGCTAAGACAAGGACTTCATAAAAATTAAAAAATTTGATGCATCAAAGGACCCTACCAAGAAAGTGAAAGGACGACTCACATAATGGGGACGAGTATTTGCAAATTATATATCTGATAAAGTTCAAGTATCTAGCATATGTAAGAACAGTCATAACTCAACAACAGGAAAACAACCCAACTGAAAAATGAGCAAAGGACCTGAATGGATCATATCCAGAGAAGATACACAAATGGCCACAAGTACATGAAAAGATTCTCAGCATCATTCGTGATCCTCAACATCTTTGGTCATTAGGGAAAGGCAGATCTAAAGCCCAGTGGGATACTGTATCACACCCACTAGGATGACTATTTAGAACAAAAACTAAATCGGAAAGTGACTGATGTTGGTGGGAACATGGAGAAATCGAAACTCTCGTATGTTACTGATGGGAATGCAAAGTGGTGCGTCCACCGGGGAAAACAGCATAGCAGTTCCTCTGCACGTTAAGCTTAGCATGACCATATGACCCAGCAATTCCACGTCCAGTTATAAACCCAGCGAACTGAGTACAGACACTCAGACCAATGCTTGTATGTGAATGTAGCAGCATTATTTGTGAGAGCTAAAAAGTGAAAACAACCCAAATTCCATCGTCTGATGAAGGAATAAGTAAAGTGTGATAGATCTGTACCTCAGAATAGTATTCAGCCATGAACAGGAACAAATGGCTGTCACCTGCTACAATATGGTGAACGTTGAACACATCATGCTCAGTGAAAGAAGCCGGTCACAAAGGACCTGCTGATAGGAGGATTCCATTCATGTGAAACGATTGTAATGAGCAAATTCACAGAGACAGATTAGAGGTTGCCAGGAGCTGAGCAATGGAGATTGATTGCTTTCTCGGTACTGTGTTTCCTTTGGGGTGGTGAAAAACTTCCATAGTGATGGCTGGTACATCAGTTTGAATGTGCTCAATTCCACTGTGCTGTACACTTTAAGATGGCAAATGTTAGGTTATGTGTATTTTGTCACAATTAAATAACCTTAGAGATGAATCACAAACCTGCCCCCCCAATCCAAGGACATTATTTATTTGGGCACTTAAATTAGCAATGGCTAATTGCTTTAACCATCGGGACCTCCTTTGGGATGTCTCCTGGTTCAAGCCCCATGTTTCCTTGAGCTTTTCCTTAATTTATGGCACTGTGAGATGTTCCGGGCTCATCTTTTGTTTCCCACACAGCAGCCCTGGAACCAGCTAGTTCTTTAAGAAGCCCTCGTTCCTTTTATTGGAGAATGGTCTTTAGAAACCAAAATGTGGGTGCTTGGGGATAGTGCTGATTTTCCCTCTAATCTGTTCCAGAGAATAGGAACGGGAGGGACAGTAATCTAACATTCTTTGTGTGCCTGCCGTTTCCC
This sequence comes from Mellivora capensis, assembly GCA_004024625.1. Taxonomy (NCBI): domain Eukaryota; kingdom Metazoa; phylum Chordata; class Mammalia; order Carnivora; family Mustelidae; genus Mellivora; species Mellivora capensis. Next base: position 27,194 of record PISX010002916.1, on the reverse strand, counting down.
CCTATTAGGGTTTTCCGTGGTGGTCATACTCCACTTTAGGAAGGAAAGTGGCCATGGGAAGTTGAGATTTGCCCGAAGTCCTAGAACCATTAAGTGGCAGGGCAGTTTTGAACTGGCTTCCCCTCCACCCCAAAGCTGTGAGCCCACTTTCCTTTCAGGCCCTTCTGGACACTCTTCCCCCCAACCTTTCTGTGACCTGCCATTTTGTGGCTCCCTCTGCCAAGAAGCCCTCCCTAGCCACTTAGACTCACAGCAGCCTCTCCCAGCTGTGAACTGGTGCTGGCCATCTGTACCGTTCGTTCCGGCAAGGAAGTAGCTGCCATGTGTCTCTTTCCGCAGGAAGGGCTGAGAACATTCCCTGACTTAGTCTGTCTTTGCTTGTCCAGTGAGTGCTATGCTGGGCACATAGCATACTTGGTGGCCGTGGGAGAGCCGTTCTTTAGTACAAGTGCCCATCTTGTTGGCCAAGCCTCGGTGAGGGGAAATGATTTACCAAGATGGTGGGAAAGCCAATACTCAAATTTGGTTCCCTGAACTCCCGCAAGTCCCACACCCTTTTCATTACGTCCCTAGCCCGTTTGGCTACTGATACTGTTTTATAATCCAGTGGACTAGAAAGAAACCAGAGCAAAGGCTGGGGCTGTTTTGCTCCCCTCAGTGTTACAGCCTCTTCTCTGTGGAACCACTTCTAGCCAGAAAAGTCATGATTTTAGTAGAAGCTCAAGTATTACTTTTGGAAAGTAACCTTGATTTCCTTTGCTATGGCAGAAATATTGAAATATAGTAATATAGAAATAGAATATAGAAATTCCAGAATCAGTAGAGGATGCAGAAGGAGTTTTTATTCCCTTTCTTTTTTTTTTTTTTAATTTATTTATTTTTCAGAGAGAGAGGGAGAGAGAGAGAGAGAGAGAGAGAGAGAACAGGCAGAGTGGCAGGCAGAGGCAGAGGGAGAAGCAGGCTCCCTGCCAAAGAAGGAGCCCGATGTGGGACTCGATCCCAGGACGCCGGGATCATGACCTGAGCTGAAGGCAGCCGCTTAACCAACTGAGCCACCCAGGCATCCCTTTATTCCCTTTCTTTAGGGGATTCTGGAATGGGGGCATTTGAAATTTTGACGTAATACTATCATTGTAGAGGAATACTTAAAAGGGAGGTAGGTTTTTGTTTTGTTTTTGTTTTGTCTTCCTGCTGAAATAACAGGTTCTTCTTCACGCCAGAAAACAGGTGAGGTGGGATAAAGGTGCCATCAGCTTTCATTCTGGGTGGTGGAAGTTTGCAAAAACTGAGCTAACCTTGTCTACAGATGGTAGAAAAATTGGGCCAGAGGGGCACTGGGCTTGGCAGGAGCTCTGAGGCCAGAAGAGCTGTTGTAGTTCCTTTTAGAGTGACTCAAGGCCTACTGGGTTCTGTGTCTGCCCTTCGCTAGGCATTGTCTTCTGTCCCCCTCACAGTAGCCTCTGGGGCCTTTGTCCACTCCCCACCCTCTGCCCCTTTAGTTAGAGGGACTTGTACTGCATCAGCTATAAAGTGACTGGGCCTAGACACAAGTTAAGGCTTTCTTGTTGGAAGTCAAGGTGAGCTAATCAAGGATGGTTGAAAGAAATTTCGTGGGAACTCACTCTGCTCCTCTTGGCCCTAGGGGCAATGGTTGAAGGAGGGGAGCTGGTCCTTCCAGTTCCAGCTCAGCTGGAGGCAAATCTCTGGGCAAGCCTTCTGGTAGGTGAAAGGCAGAATTGGACAGATTCTGGAGTTCTAGACCCCAGAACCCAAAGCTTACTTTCCTCTCAGTAAAGGTTGGGTTTCTCCAGAGCTTTTGGGTTTCTCCAGATCGTATTCTCTAAACTCAATGAAACTGAAGAGCTTCTGGGAGTTCTAGGCTGGCTTCCAGGGGACAGAGCCTAAGTACTCTGCCATCAGTGCCCTTTCCCGTAGCTCGAGCACACTCAGTACGCTAGGCACGGAACAATTGTTCTCGTCTTGGTCGTGCAGAATTCACCCTGCACATCTTTGTCTTTCGTAATTCTGCCAACAGCCCTGTGACGTCGGTGGTAATATCCCCATTTTATAGAGGAAAAAACTGAAGCTCAGAGAGGCTTTGAGATGTGTGTGTGTGTGTATGTGTGTGTGATGTCTTGACATAAGGAGTTAAACATACCCATTTCCAGACACGAGTGGAGGATGCGATTATTGAAATGTGCTTCCCCAAGACTCCGGTTCGCCCTCCCTGTGTTACCCAGTGCCCTGCCTCGCCAGTCTTCCCCGCCCTTCCCTGGGAAAGGCTCAGGGGGCCTGAGGAGCTGCAGGTGGTGAGTGGAGTGCTGAGCCTGGAACTCGCATGTCCCTAAGCTGTGGTGCTTGGGTTGGTGTGTGATTGTGACCCTGGGTCAGCACCGCCCCATGCACACCTGTCCCACATTCTGCCACTCGGGGTCTTATATCCCAGGAATGATTTCCTTGGCTGAGAAGGCCTGTCTGGTCTGCACTGGAAGGAACTGTCTTTCCAGTTTCTTCCCTCTGCTCGCCCTTCTGGGGCACAGGTGTCATGGCCTCCCCAGAGTGCCTACTGATTCTGGTACTTAGGGTTTGTTTTTTACTTCTTTTCCTCCCAGGCTTCTGTGAGCCGGGTGCTTTGTAAAGTTGCTTCCCTTCGCTCCAGGCCAGCGGAGGTGGGGGTCTCGAGCAGGGAAAGCACCAGAAAAATGAAGAAAATAAATTGCTTTTTGGAACATAATTTAACAGCCTTAAAAATATTTATTCCTTTTGATTCAGAGATATTTCCAAGATATTTTCGGAAACTCCATTCTAAGGAAGTAGAGGTGCACACTGATTTGGCCTGAAAAGCTAGCAATCGTGATTATCATGGCATTATTTTCAATGGTGAAAATATCCAGCAAGCAACTTGTACGTTCATAGGCTAAGATAACATTTGAGAATTTATAATGTTCCCAGTTTCATATGTGAAAAAAGGCAGGACAAAACTGTATGTAGTATAAAACCAATAATGGTAAAAGTGAGTTTATAATATACATGTTAAAAAAAAAACTGATAGAACAGGGGCACCTGGCTGGCTCAGTCAGTGGAGAGTATGACTGTTGATTTCAGGGTTGTGAGTTTGACCCCCATGTGGCGTGTAGAGATCACTAAAAAATTAAATCTGTAAAGAAAAAACCAAAACAACAAAAAACTAGTAGAAGAAAAACAGTACACGTTTGAGTTACATTCTTTTGCTTCATGTTTTTAAATTTAGCATATTTTTTCAGTGGTCATGCATTTTGTTTTAAAGATTTTCTTTATTTGAGAGCGAGAGCAAGAACAGGGAGAGAGGGAGAGAAAGAAGGAGAAGCAGCTCTGGAATGAGCAGGGAGCTGGGCACGGGGCTCGATCCCAGGACCCTGAGATCATGACCTGAGGTGAAGTCAGATGTTTAATCCACTGAGCCACCCAGGCACCCCTGAACATGTTATGTTTAACTTGTTTTATTTTGAAATAGTTTCATATTTACAGAAAAGTTGCAAAAGTCATGAATTCTTGAATATTCTTTACTCAGTTTCCCCAGTTATTAACATTTACCGTGTTTGTTTTATTATTCTGTGTGTGTGTGTGTATTTTTTTTAAATTAGAGATCAGAAGCAGACAGAGAGGCAGGCAGAGAGAGAGAGGGGGAAGCAGACTCCCAGCTGAGCAGAGAGCCCGATGCGGGGCTCGATCCCAGGATCCCGGGATCATGACCTGAGCCGAAGGCAGAGGCTTTAACCCACTGAGCCACCCAGGCGCCCCAGTGTGTATTTCTTAAATATTTTTTTCACGGATCTACTTGAGAGTAGGTTATGATTAGGATGCTCTTTTTACCCCTAAGTACTTCAGTGTTTACTTTCTAAAATTCAAGGACATTTTCTTACGGAACTGTAGTCCAGTAATTCCCACCAGGAAATTCACATCAACACACTGTTTTTCCGAATGTGGAGTTTATTCATATTTTGCCGTTCATGTCTTTTATAGCAAAAGAAAAATCTTTTCTTCCTTTTTCTTTTCCTGGCCCAAGGTTGCGTTGAACCGTAACCACTCTTCTATGCCCCGAAGCGATGCACTATTTCTTTATCATATTTGCCCTTGACATTTTCCAAAAGGTCAGGCCATCACTTTGTAGTATGTCCCCTATGTGGATTTGTCTGCTGATAAGACAATGATAAGATTGTGTATTTTTGGCTAAATATCACAGAAATGGCGTTGTGTCCTTTAGAGCAGCATAGCAAGTGGTGGCAGTGTCCCTGACCCAGGACTGGAGCCTTTACCTTTGATCCCTTGGTGTCAGCCTGGTTGTCCTCTGTAAAGTGTTGTCCCGCCCTATGCGGTCAGTAAACTTCTCATCAAACTTTGACCCTCAAGTTGTAGCACTCACGATCCTTGCCTGAAACGGTTATCACGACAGAGATTACCAGTTGGTGATTTTCTAAGTTGGCATTCTACTGTACGGAAGAACTTTCTTTAGTCATCTGGGTGTATTGATTGATTGGTGTAAGTGTTCATACCAGTATTGACTTGTGTGCGATCCTTTTGTCCTCGTGGTTCTAATCTGTCATGCTGAGGTTTATTTCGGTGCCCATAGGGTCTCAGATTTGGCTAGTGGGACCCCCTTCCAGGGCCCGTGTCCTTTGGACATGTCCTCTGTCATTCTTTGAGCCCTTCTTTCCTCGTTGGCACAGCAAAGTGATCTGGCCTCAGTCACTGCCCTAGTTCTGGAGTCTGCCGACCCTCCCAAGAAACCCTAGTTCCTTTGGATGGAGAACAGTGTTTAGAAACCAGGATCTGGGAGCTAGGTAAGAAATAGACCATATACGTGCACACGTCCGTGTGCATTCACACCTCCCGTTCCAGTGCACACCGCACTCTCCATCCCTTTCTCTCTCTCCACATTTGTGGCTCCCTTCTTCAGCAGCAGGAAACCCAGCTGGCGTGGATTTCTTTTTAGTTCTAACACGTGCATACTGAGAATACCAGCCGTCTCGTTGGAAAAGGACAGACAAAGCAAAGGGCCCTTGCGACACCCACCGCCCCACTCATGTTGTTGACACTCTCTAGAGGAGGTCACGATGGGTCACTTTCCTGGAGAAATACATACTTTTTATTTCATTAATAGTCTCATAGTGAGAAAATAGCTTCTTTAATCTCCGTATGTTTTGGCGGTCTTTCAGTGAGAGTACTACAGGCCACCTACTTATTTTTTTTTTTTTTTAGATTTATTCATTCATTATGAGAGAGAAAAAGTATAGGGGGGAAGTGGCAGAGAGGGAGAGAATCCCAAGCAGATGCCCCGCTGACCGTGGAGCCCGACACAGGGCTTGATCCCAGAACCCTGGGATCACAACCTGAGCCGAAATCAAGAGTCGGCCACTTAACCACCCAGGCGCCCCTCCACCTACTTCTCTCTCAGCCGCTGCATAGCAGTCCGTTGTTCGGAACTGAAAACCTAAGCAGGTTGGGGCCCTTCCCGGCAGTGCTATGTGGAATGTGCCTGTGGTTCCGGTGAGAGGCACAGCCCAGGTGAAGAGAATCACTGCACCCTGAGGGCTGGACACTTGTTTCCCCTGAGAAAACAGCTTTAAAGTAGTCTTTTTTTTTTTTTTAAGATTTTATTTATTTATTCATTTGTCAGAGAGAGAGAGTGTGCGCGTACAAGCAGGCAGAGGCAGAGAGAGAAGCAGGCTCCCCGCTGAGCAGAGAGCCCGATGCAGGACTTGATCCCAAGACCCTGGGATCATGACCTGAGCCGAAGGCAGTGGCTTAACCGACTGAGCCACCCAGGCGCCCCTAAGATGGTCTTCTGATGAAGTAAATAGCACACACTCATAATTTGAAAACCAAGCAAATAATACATTAAAAAGAAAGCGAGAAGAAAATTTAAATCTCCTCCCCAAGATCCTGTTTCTGTGACGATCCTCTCACATACCGTTTTATGCGTGTGCGTCCATACTCTTCCATCACTGGGGGCAGAGCACACGCGTGATTGTGGACGCGCCCGTATGCTACGGTGTAACTTACATACAGTACAGTGTGCGGTTCGGGAAATTCGTACATGAACAGGCTCTCTGCAGCTGTCCCCCAGAGCGAGATACTACACGTCGTCCGGCACGCCAGCAGCTCCGCTCGTGTCCCCCACTCGTGACCCTTGCCCCACGGGCGTATTGGCCCATCGCCTTTTTCTTTGTCTGGTTTTGGTATCAGGGTGATACAGGCCTCATAAAGCAAGCGGGACGGCCTCCCGTTCTCTTTTCTGGAAGAATTTGTATGGAACTGCTGTCCTGGCTTCCTCAGATGTTTGGTCCACTGTGCCCGTGAAGCTGTCTGCTCCTGGAGTTCGCGTCCGGTGAAGGTTTTAACTACTAATCTGCCTTCTTACAGGGCTGTTTCTCTTGGGTGAGCTCTGGTGGTTTATGTCTATCAAAAAATTTATCCACGTTATTGAAGTTACCAAATGTTGGCGCCAAGTTGGTCATGATTTCCCATGTTACATTTGTAATCTGGGCAGACTCTAATGTTTTCCGCACTTTCGTTCCCTGTATTGGCAGTTTACGCTGTTTTTTCTTTCTTCGCTCATCCGTCTGCCTACGGGTTGGTCCTATTTGAGAGCAATGTTTTGTATCCAGAGTTATAAAATTCATTATCTCCTTAAGAATTCAAGGATTTTTTTTTTAAGAGAAAAGCTTTGTTTCAAGATACTTTTCTATTGAGAGCAGACATCAGGGTGGACCTCAGAAAACCAGACCCACATTTTTTTTTAAAGATTTTATTTATTCATTTGTCAGAGAGAGAGCGCGCACGTACAAGCAGGCAGAGGCAGAGGGAGAAGCAGGCTCCCTGCCGAGCAAGGAGCCCGATGTGGGACTCGATCCCAGGACGTTGGGATCATGACCTGAGCCGAAGGCAGCCGCTCAACCAGCTGAGCCACCCAGGCGTCCCAGACCCACATTTTTAAATCAGGCTCCAGCACCTGCCAGCCGTGTGGCCTTGGACCTACCACATAAGCCGGTCGGAACTCTGACCTCAGTGGCTAGTAGAAGGTCACAGTAACTTCTGAGTCGGCTGAGCCACGAAGGGGTGCCCCATAAGTGCCTGGCCCAGTGTCTGCTTGCAGTGGGCCCCCATGCTGCGGGTCGCCAGCAAAGGGGGATATTGGGAACAGCCCGGAGAGCACTGGTTCCTCCTCTCCCCTGGAACAGGAACTTCTTCCCCTTTGTCCCCACGGCACTCGGTAAACATTGATTTTTGCAGCATTGCCCACATTGGACCACAGTGTTCTGTTTCCTTGATCAGGCTGTGAACTTCCTCACCGTGGAAGGGTTTTCGTCATCTTTTCTCCCTCGTGCCCATGTATATTTTAAGTGATCAAACCTACTTGAATGAACAAAGAACAGGGAATTTAGTGAACAACGGTACAACAGATCGGTGGCGGCCAACCTCACCAACCCGGTGAGCCCGACCTCGGGCTCAATCTGGGGACTCCAGGATTATGACCTGAGCCGAAGGTGGACGCTTAACTGACTGAGCCACCCAGGTGCTCCCCAGACCCCTTTTTTAAGAAAGAGAGAGAGAGTCTTAAGCAGATACCACGCTCAATGCAAAGCCTAACACAGGGCTCGATCTCATGACCCTGAGATCATGACCTGAGCTGAAATCAAGAGTTGGATATTTAAGTGATTGAGCCACCCAGGCGTCCTTTCCTTATGATTTTTTTTAAAGACTTTATTTATTTGATAGAGAGAGATCACAAGTAGGCAGAGAGGCAGGCAGAGAGAGAGAGGAAGGGAAGCAGGCTCCCTGCTGAGCAGAGAGCCCGAAGTGGGGCTCGATCCCAGGACCCTGAGATCATGACCTGAGCCGAAGGCAGAGGCTTAACCCACTGAGCCACCCAGGCACCCCTCCTTATGATTTTCTTAATGATGTTTTCTTTTTTATAGCTTATGTGACTGTAAGATTCAGTATAGAATTCATATAACATACAAAGTATGTTAATTGATTATTTCTTTTATTGATAAGGCTTCCAGTCAATGGTAGGCTTGTGGTAGTAAGATCTGGGGGGAGTCAAAGGTGATACATGGATTTCCTACTGCGGGGCATTGGTTGGCCCTGACCCCCATGTTGTTCAAGAGTCAACTGTTCCTTTTATCTGCTTTTTGTATGAACATATATATATGTGTACATGTGATATATTTATGTATGGAAGAAATGAAGGAAAAATCCAGAAGGAAAACAGCTCTGTGGCTTTTACCCTTTAACAAATAGCATTTGAGCAGGGGGAGGCTAGGATGGGAGGTGGTGAGGCCTCTGTGGCTGGAGGCTGTCAGGCAAAGGCTAAAATTCCTGGGCACAAATGCTTGTTGCAGCCCAGGGCGTGGAATCTGGGATTCCTTCCTCTCCGTCACGGTTTACAGATTCCCAGGCTTCCCCCTAACCAGAGGAGCGGGGAAAGGACCATCCAAGAGCAGCATCTTGTGTCTGTGTAAACCGAGGTGGGTGGGAACAGGCACAGTGCAGAGGGGGTGCTGGTGTGCCGGGGCCGGGGGGAGCCTCACTTCCCACCCCCCCAGGAGGCTCCTCATTAATGCTAAAAGCCCCACTCTGTGTGAAATACACACTGTTCTTGGAACTGGTGTTTTTTTTGTTTTTTGTTTTTTTAAATGCAGAGAGTCAGTACGTCCCCCTTCCTGCCTTTTTCAGAGCTGTGTTCTGGGCCTCCCTGTTTCTCTTCCTCTTTCCTGAGTCCCAGGGCTCTGCCATGGGATCCGCATCACTGTGTTGTTGTTTGCCTCTGCTTTCTGTGGCCCTTGTTGATCGTGAACTAGAACTCTGTGTGTGTGTGTTTCAAAGGGTTCAGTGAAAGAGACTCAGGAATCATTATTTATTAACTCAGGTCAGAGACTTGGGGTTTGCCCCCCCAGCACTGTCACCAACCTCAGCCAGGTCTGCGTCACTGGCTCCTGCGATGGCAGGTGCCCTCTCTGTCACTAAGTTACCCAGCCTTCTGTTGACACATCTGTGCTGGGGGCCTGCCTCACAGCCGCTCGTTCTGTCTTCAGACACCTTCGTTACAAAACTCTCCTCCTCCATGACCAGGGCTGACTTCTGCCTTCAGGGCCCTCTCCATCCTGTTTAATGACTCCCCAGAAAAGGGACTGGCCTGTTGCCTCTGAATCTTCTTGTCTTTAGGGTAAACCTCTCCAGTTCTGTGCTGTTTCCCATGTGGTGGGTTTTGGGGACTCTTTCTGATTGTGTTCCAGTTTATCTTTGGTGTGAAGTGTAGAGCCCTTCTGGAATTGTCTTCGTGAGCCCTCATTGTCTGGGGAGGCCAGCCTGGCGTTGGCCCATCCCATTCCCATTTCTGTAAAACGTGGGGGAGTGTCATCGTCCTTGCTGCGTGGACATAACCTGTGGGGGGCTCTGATTGCCCGTCGGGGGCTCATCAGCCTGTCGCTCCTTAGGCTTGCAGACGCGCTCGAGGCACAGCAGACTTCAGAACTGTTCCGCCCAGAACGAGCGCAAACCAAGGCAAGTCCTCCAGCTTCCCGGGTTTCGCTTTTCCTCACCTGTAGTCAAAATTAATTTGAGGCGAAGAGGTAGTCAGGAGGATGAACTGGTGTGAACTCGTGTTAGAAAAGCCCAGTTCTTACTCCAGGGTCTCATTCCCTGTGTCACTGCGGCCACACACTGCATTCCTGACCCCAGATGTGGGCGTGGGGGTTCTCCACAACAAGTAGTTCTGTGGCACTGACTGGGTACCATCCCCTACCGCTTAAGTCAGTTCTGACGCTGCCCAGAGCTGGAGTCCGATTAAGGGCTCTGTCCCACGGGGCTGCTCCCCACAGTTCAGGTGGCAGCCACAAAGTCCGGGTGCTTCCCTGTGCTTCTGACCAGTCAGCAGTAAGTGGGGGTTCCCCACACACTCTCCTTGGGTTCAGTTTGCTTGCTAGAGCAGCTCACACAACTCAGGGAAACACTTAGATTTACCGACTTATTAAAGGACACAGTAAAGGATATAGATGAACAAGTAGATGAAGAAATACACAGGCCAAGGTCGGGGAGAGGGCCTGGGCCCAGGAGCTTCTGTCCCTGTGGAGTTGGGGTGTGTCGCCCTCCCGGTATGTGGATGTGTTCACCAACCTGGACGCTCTCTGCACCCTGAACTGTCAGGGTCTTTGTAGAGGCCTCCTCGGTACGCACAATCAGCCGTTTACTCCACTTCCAACCCCTCTGCCCTCCCTAGGGAAGGGGACGGGCAGGGCTGAAAGTTCCAAGCTAACTGTGGCTTGGTCTTTCTGGTGACCATTTCCCATCCAGGAGCCCACCCAGAGCCACATTAGAACAAAAGATGCTCCTAGTGCTCTTATCACTTAAGAAATGACAGGGGGTCCCTAGTTGCTGGGACAGAGCTCCCAAAACCCCTGTCATTTTCTGTTATCTCACAGAACTCCTGTGAAGTGTGCAGTGCCCATATGTTGCCCTGTGCTAACTTTTAATAGTGTTACTAAGTCTGCCCACAAAAAGCCCAGGAGTATTTGCCGAGGATGTAGGGGAGCCGTGGGTCCACCCCAGTTGGAGCTCAGGCCAGGGGGTTACGGTCCCAGAGGGGATGGTAGAAACCAGCCCACATGGCTCTCTGTGCCAGCTGCACTTCCCGTGGTCTGCTCCTGTGAGGCTTGGTCAGCTCAAATTGTGCTGAGTGATGCTGGCTCTCCTGCCTGCTTCTTGCCAAGTCATGCTTTCACACATCCAGTGTTCCTGGCTTCCTTCCTCTTTTACGTCATTGCATCAGACACAGTCATGTGTCTCCAGATTGCACCCATAGGCCCTGTTATGTAGGGGAGAGGTCATCAGCTGGGGCCACTTATTGTCTTCTGTGGAACATTGGCCTGCCACGTCCTGGGCTAGGATGCCTTGCTCATGGCCTCGTGATTTTACTGACATGGTAGATGGAGGCAGTTTTGCCCAGGTTCCCACCTATGACATAGTTGCAATCATGCCCACATCCCCGCCCGGTTGTCCCTGGCTGTCCAGGGGCCAAAAACCCCAGACATGTAGAGGGCTTCTGCGCCCTTTGCACATTGGTCTAGTGTATTTCAGGAGGCTCATCTCTTGCCGAACACCCTTGTACCCACATACAAATGGATCCCATCATACCACACTTGAGTCACACCAGATTTTATCACCTCTGCTCTTCCATAGTTCAGGCCTTTGCATGGGCTTCCCCTGACTCCTCTTATCTTCCTTATCTGGCTGGTGGACCCAGGTCATTTTCCATGACTCAGCTCAAATCTTAGTCCCTCTTTGACTGTTTCCAACCATCTTGTCTTCCCCTTCCTCAGAGCCCGATTTTTCCCCAAGGCATTGTACCTGCTGGGACATGCCTGTGAATGACGACAGTGAGTTGGCACCCTCCATACCCCCGCATGGTGGCTGTCTGCTAAAAGCGAGCATGTAAATAAGATTCAGGCTATAACAGCACTATTCCTAGAATGTCTAGAATACAGTCACAAATCACTCACCATACTGAAAACTAGGAGAATTTCAACTTGACCGAGAAAAAAACAACACACACCAGCATCAAGATGTAAAGAAGAGCCAAACAGACATCTTAGAACTGAAAAATACCACAGTGAAAATTAAAAACTGTGTGGATGGGGCGCCTGGGTGGCTCAGTGGGTTAAAGCCTCTGCCTTCGGCTCAGGTCATGATCCCAGGGTCCTGGGATCGAGCCCCGCATCAGGCTCTCTGCTCAGCAGGGAGCCTGCTTCCTCTCTCTCTGCCTGCTTCTCTGCCTACTTGTGATCTCTCTCTCTGTCAAATAAATAAATAAAACCTTAAAAAAAAACCAAAAACTGCGTGGATGGCTTCATCATAAAATGGTGAAGCCAGAGGACCTGAAGATAGAATCGCAGAATTACCCAGTCAATGGAGAGCAACAGTGAGAAGCTAGACAGAATGAAAAAAAAAAAAAAAAGTGAACTGAGCCTCGGGGACTTGGGGGACCAGTCACAAAACACATTTATGTCATTGTGGTCCTGGGAAATGAGAAAGAGGGTGGGCTGAAAAGGCATTTATAGAAGAAACAATGGCTATAAGTCCTCAAACCTACAGATTCAGGAAGCCAAATGAACCCTAAAAGTCACTTTGTGGGAATGCTAGTTAGAGAGGAATCTTGTCCATGGCTCTCTCGAGCACTGCTCTTTAGTGGCTGTCTTGGCTAGGGGCCTGTCCCTGGAGGATAAGCTATCAAGTGCAAGCAGGCGTGGCTACCTTGAGGGTTTTCTCTCATCTTGAAACCACTAATCGTTGGCAGAGGTTTGTGAACGTGAGTAGATGTTGTTCCCACTGCACCTGGGAGTGGACGCCACGAAGTGCCAGTGACTATTTACCACTAGGTGACTTACATACAGCAGAGGCCACCTAAATCACTTGCTCAGGCTTCTTCCCTCCTTGTCTCTGTTTCCGGTGACCAGCTCACTTGTGTTGGGTCCGGGTTGTTTGATCGGTCTTGTTTACTGGTCAGAAATTGTGTACAGGGGGCCCCTGGGTGGCTCAATTGGTTAAGCGTCTGCCTTCCGCTCAGGTCGTGATCCCAGGGTCCTGAGATCTAGCCGCGCATTGGGCTCCCTGCTCAGTGGGGAGCCTGCTTCTCCCTGTCCATCTGCCTGCTTTTGCTTACTCTCTCTGTCAAATAAAATCTTTTTAAAAAAAGAAGAAAAAAGAAAAAGAAATTGGACACAGTAAAGGCAAAGCCACAAGTACTTCCTAGAGAATCCTCTTACCCTGCAGTGTTGTAGACCATCAGATGGAGAAAGGGCCCTTCTGCCTTGTTTCCCTTTTCAGAAGTGCCAGGATGGGTTGCCCTTGGCCTGTGGCATCAGCTGTTGAACTTCAGGAGAAGTGGTATCTCTCTTATATCTCTGCCTATTTATGTATGTCCATTCCTGTATATAAAATGTCTTTTATAATAAAAATGAAAGCTCTATGTACAGACCTAATTTGTAATAAAAGGTCAGTTATGCTCTGGTCTCTTTGGGGTTAGCAGGACCTCACTGGCTGGTTTTTTGATGTGTGCCCTTTTCCTGTGGCTAATTTTCCAGATGAGACCGTGAAAGCCTGCTGCCTGTAAGGGGTTCGCCTGGAGTCCCAGCCAGCTGGGGCGGCAGGGCCTGCTGTAGTTAAGAAATTGCTGTGTTTTAAACATGTACCTTTCATTGTTGGTTTTGTTTTGCTTTCTGTTGCTGACACGTGTTGCGTTCGGCCCCCAAGAGCTCCGCACTGTTCAGTGTTCCTCCTTTTCACTAAACATGGAAAAAAGAAACGGCGCACAGATTAAAGACCCTCTTAGGGCAGAAAGTGCACAGGGGCTCCCGAAGTCTCCTTGGAGTGTCTCTGGTAGACCCTCTTGCGGTCACCCTGCCACATTCGACGTGGAGGACACTCTTGGCTGGCAGGATGTCCAGAATGTTCTCACCAGAATAGTTCAGACAGCAGAGGAGAGTGATTTTATACCAGACTGGGCGGGGTGCCTCGGGACAGACTCCCAGAGGCTCCTAATTTATCAGCACGGCTGAAGTACTATCCGTCAAACTCGGTGTGAAGTTTACACCAGCTCGCGTGGCTTCCGGGTTCAATGTTCGATCCTGATGCCTTTCTCTGGATGACTCTTGCCTTTGCCAAGCTGGGTTTTCAGTGATTGTTCGGACCTAACTACTCCGTAAATGGAGCTCGTAGGCATTCCATTGGGCCTGGGGATACCAGAGACATTTTGCTGAGATGTCATGGGGCGCTCCATGCACTAAGAAAGTCCGGCCCTGTCTGTCCTCATGGATTACCACATGGGCACATCACCAGCCCCAGGTGCAGAAGGACCCCAGATTTCTCGTCAGTCTGCTTATTTTGGGTTATCAGTTCATGCCAATTTTACATTCCGTGTGTCCTAACATGTTCACTGACTCCTTCCATCCCTGCCGTGGGGAGCTATCAAGCATCAGATGGTGTGCTAAGCTCTGTGCCAGGAAAGTAGGACCGATGCGAGTGACGGTCAAGCTGAGGTCATCAGACCTCCGGTCCAAAGCAGGAAGCAACGGGAGGAAAAGCAGCTCAGGCACATGTAAAGGCACTGGGGCAGGAGTGCAGAGGCTCAGGCTGGGGAGATGGGTAGGCGTCTGTGGGAGCTGCAATGTGGAAACAGTCGCTCGGTAAGAGAGTCATGGTTTAACAGCTTCTTCTCGGCTCCAGCCCCAGGCACACTGCTCCAGTCCTAGTATGGAAAGTGTCGGGATAAGGATTTTCCTTGACTTCCTTCTTGCCAGGCCTCTCTTCCCACCGTGTGCCAGGCACAGAGGTACCTACGATACTGTTCTTCGTTCAGGAGCTCATAGCAGCATGGGGGCGAGACCCCTGTCCAGTAAGTCATCCCACTTCGATGGGTACTGAGCACAACCCCCCGCCCCGGGAAGCTGGGGCCCCTTTCTAGTTTTCACTTGGCCGAGCCTTCCGTCCCCCACGGCAGAAGGAGGCCTCGATGAAATGATCACCAGGTCCTTTCTACTGTTCCTCTGCATCTCTTGTCTGAAGTTTTATGCCTCACAGTCAAAGCTGCTGGGGACCTTCTCAGTGCTTCTGAGACTCCCGAGTGCTGGCACTGTCAGCCGTTCTGGGGGGACCTCGGGGCCAGAGCCCTGCCCCGGCTTGCTGCAGGGAGTCGGTGTCCCAGCGGGCAGCACCTGGGCGTTTGCACAAGGGGCGAGAATGCGTGGGGGCCTTACTCTGAGCTTGAGGAGAGTGGCCCGGACGCTGAAGGAAGCAGTAAGTGAGGGTATCAGCGACACAGCCAGACTGAAGGAGAGTGAACGTAGCCTCACACACTGTGGTAATGACGTCCCTGTGTTGTGCTCTGCGGGTTATAAAACCACTGGGTAATGTGTGTGCCAGGCGTTGCCAAGCCACCCCCTCTGGAATCACATGGTAATTTTTTCAACGAGTTGACATTAGGTGTCCATCGTGTCAGGCTGTGAACAGTGGAGTCCCTGCTTTTGCGGGGTGACCCTGCAGTCAGGGAGATGGCCAGTGGGAAGGACGCATGACGCAGTGCCATGTAGTGATCTGTGCTGTGAGTGGGCTCGGGGAGGGAGGATGAGACACTATACTGAGGAATAACCCCTCTGAGGTGGTGACACACGAGCCGAGACCTGAATGAAGTGGGGGAGAGAACCCTACAGATAACTAAAGGAACGGAGTCTAGGCCACAGCATTAACATGTGCAAAGGCCCTGGGGCAGGAGCAGACCTGGAGGCTTGAGGGGTAGCAGGGAGGCTAATGTGACTGGGGAGAAGTGAGGGAAGGTGAGGTTCCGGACCCTGTGGAGCCTAGAGGCCAGCTAAGGCCTTTAGATTTGGTGCTAAGTAGGACATGAAGCCATCTGAGGGTTTGCTTAGGGACATGATCTGGCTTACTTTTTACAAAGCTCTCTCCAGCTACTCTTCGGAGCTGGCCCCTAAGGAGTCTATGGCAGTGGCCTGGGTGGCTGGAACCAAATATGGGACGTGTGGGACTGTGTGGATCCCCAGCCTTCCAGCACATCATCCCTGCAGGGACCCCCGAGGACCAGCTTTTCTGGGTGGTGCGGGCAGCTCGCGTATATATCAGGAAATGGTCATTGGTCATTTCTCTTTGTGGCCACAAGTCTCCCCTCAGTAAAGTAAGGGGGCTAGGTGACCGGGGCTGGAGGGAGAGGGGTAATGGGACAGGGAGTGGACATTGGCTGACCGCTGCTACGTGATGGATGGCAGCGGGCGCTCTCCTGTGTCAGCCAGGCCCCTAGGGTCTGCGTGGCATGACTCTGTGGGCTGGGTCCTCTCCCTCCATGGCTCTGTGAGAGCTTAACACACAGAAGGCTTGTGGGTGTACCGGACGACCCTGGCAGGGCTGAACAGCAAGATGTGCCACATGAACACGGACTAGATATTCGACCTGAGTGCGCTCATCCTTAATTATCGACAGTGGCTCTAGAGGTAAATTTGTCCTGTAGCATCAGGGAGCAAAGAGGGTGCGTTGAGATGACCACAGGGACTCAGCTGTTCCAAAAGCACCTTGGGTTAATGAGAAAGCAGAGAGCCGAGCTTGAGGGTCTGCTCCAAGCGGGCCAATGCCCCACGGGCCCCAGGAGGGCAGAGCTGGTGCCCGGGGCCCGCGGATAAGAGGGCAGCTGTGGGGGGGCCGGCCCTGGTGTCTCCCAGAGGCAGGGACAGTGAGCAGAAGTGAGACGTGAGGCCATCTCCCAGGCCTGAGCTGTTGAGCTAGGACTGAGGCTTTCCCCACTGAGCCTGGGAGCCGTGGCTGTGGGGGAGACAGCCTGTTTGGTAACCGTGGGGATTGCAAAATGGAGCGACGTGCGTCCCGGGGCTGAGGCCGGCCGCGCCCAGTGCAGAAGTGCACTGACTCCCCGCCACTCTGCGCGGACTCAGATCTGCTTCCCGGCCAGGTGTCAGCGGTGGACGCCCTGGCTGGGCATCTTTCAAGGGAACGAACAAGGTTGGGGTGCAGGGGGGTCCTCGGTGGTTCTCCAGGGCTCCCTGAACCTCAGAAAAGCTCTTTTACCCCCGTTACGGTGTATTATGGCAGGATACAAACCGAACCCAGCAAAGGGAGAGGCTCCTCAGGGCTGAGTCCAGGAGAAACCAGGCACGAGCTTCCCACCGTCCCTGGCCGCTGGAGTCACGGGGGCTCAGCGCTCCCAGCAACTGTGCCTGGCCACACATATAAAGTGTTGTTCATCACGGGAGTTCACCGGTGCCTTGGTGTGCGGGCCTTGTGCTGGGAGTCAGCCTTGGAGGCATGGAGCACCACGTCTCTAACCTTATCTGCTCAGGCTCCAGCACCCCAGAGGTCACACCCATGTGATGGGATTCAGAGCCTTCTCGGCATTCGTCCCGAATGACAGGGTTGGAGTAAATCATCCATGTGGCTCAAGGTCTCAGGTGTACAGAGACACTCACCAGGCGGCATATTCCCAGCTTAGAAGGGATTTCCCAGGAGCCATCCAAGGGCCAGTCCTGAAGGCCTTGGAAAGGGGCAGGGTTTGGGGCAGCCCAGGCCTATTGCATAGCTGGAGGAAAGATTGCCTCCAAGTGGTCCCCGCTCTCAGTTGGAACGAGCCCTTCCAAGCCCTTATGGGGCTGGAGGGTGCCCGGTGGTACTGGGAATCTGTGGCTTCCATTCTCTGTGTTTGCAGGGGCCCAGTCCCCGCTCCAGTGGTAGGACTCCCCATGGACACCGCAGGGCTGTTTGCTACTTGAGTTTCGGTCCCAGGCTGGAGCTGTGTCTCGGAGGGGCCAGCGGCCATGTGCGAGGCCAGCAGCTCCTGCCCCTGGTGCCGCCCCCCTCTTGGGACCTACAAACCCAAGCTGAAGCTTCTGGGGCTCAGGGATGCTCCCCAACAGGCCTCAGGCAGACCCTGCTTCTCCCCACTGACCCTATCCTTTCTCCCTGCAGTTTCCTGTCAACATGGGGGACTCCAGCATGGACGCCAGCGCCACCGTGTCGGAGACTGTGGCCGAAGAAGTGTCTTTTCTCAGCATGACAGACATGATTCTGTTTTCCCTCATTGTGGGCCTCCTGACCTACTGGTTCCTCTTCAGAAAGAAAAAAGACGAAATCCCGGAGTTCACCAAAATTCAACCAGTGTAAGTGACCCTACTCAGGATCCCTCTCTCAGCCTTCCAGAGCCCGTCCGTCCGTCGGTCCCGGCGGGGCCCCATCTGCGGGCCCAGGGCAGGAGGGAGCCAGGCGAGAAGTGCGAGCTTCCTTGCAGCATTTTGGGTCGAGTCACATGGGTGGTGCCTTACTGGTGGCACGGGCTTCGGCTCTCCCTTAACCCCTTGTGTGTCCACAGCGCGTGGGGGTTCACGAGGTTCTTTCGGGTCTATTTCTTGTTCTCCTTTCTCGATGGAACCTCCCAGGGACCAGAGTAGAAGGCCCCGTTCCACAGGTAGCTCATCTGAGGCTCGGCGGCATGAAAGGTCGTCAGAGCTACAGCTGGCACCCAACTAATATTTCCCTCCAGGCCCTTGATCTTGTCACGGGAAGCAATGGGGCGAGGAGGGGCCACGTTTGCATGGGGCCACACACGGAGATGCAGACAGTTGCCTTTCGGTCCCGCGGCCTCGCTGACGTGGGCAGGATCGCGCTTCTGCCCTCGAGGTTAGAGCTCAGGGGGGTGACGGCGGTGGAGGAGAACTGTTTTTTGCCTCTTCTCGAGACCCACACTGAACATTTCTGTGCCTGGATGTGTGGGGAGTTGTCTCCCAGCCGCCGGTCACCGCCAGGTGTGACACTGCTTGCCTGGAGTTAGCCTGGGATCTCCCAAGCACCCCCATCTCAGACACCAGTCGCATGTCCCAGTGTCACTAGCTATAAAGCAGAAGTTGCCAGGTTTGAGTCATTGCCTAGCGCGGCTCCCAGAGCTCAGGAGAGCAGCTTCCTTGCTAGGTTACGGGTTTCTCATTAAGGATGTAAGTCAGGAACAGCCAGAGGGAAGAGGTGCAATGAGGGGGGGCTGCAATGCTTCATGCCCTCCCCGGGGGTGCCACCCTCCCCGCACCCCCAAGGAAGTGCTCAGCACCCTGAAACCAGAGCCCTCCAAACCCCGTGTCCTTGGGTTTGAATGGAGGCGTCCTTGCCTGGGTGCAGGTATGACTGAAGAAATCCTTTGCGCTTGGGGACTCATTGACCTTCTGCTCCTCTCCCCTCCCTGGAGGTCAGCAGCAGGCCTGAAAGTTCAAGCCCTCTGATCACATGGTCGTGTCGCCTGCCAACTGGCCCATCCTTAGGGGTTTTCCAGAAATGGCTTTCTTGCCATAAGCTCCGGTGTGGCTGAAGGGGGCTGGTTCTGAGGAACGGAGACGCCTTTGTTGCTCTTTTCACTTAGGGAAGGCGAGGGTTTTAGGAGCCCTGTGCCAGAGAGGGTCCAAAGACCAAACACGTATTTATTATAAGTCATGATGTCACAGACAGTGTCCGGCTCGATTTTATTCATAACATTGTTTTCTTTTTACTTTACTGATTCTCTTTTTCAGCCTTCCATAAAGCTTCCTTGGAAAAAGGTTTAAGTAAAAAGGCAGATTCGTTGAAAGCAAGTATTAAGGAAGAGTGCAGCTGGTTTTGGATTTAGAAAAATGACAGTGCGACAAAGTGATGAAACCACTGTCCCCCCCCCTCCCCCCAAGGTTGAATTCCAAATCGTTCCTGTAACCAGGTCACTTTGTCACGCTGGCTGTTGCCTGTGTTTTACCCAGACTCCAACCCGAGGAGCCTGCGGGCAGGTTTGGGGGCCCGAGGGGGGTGGTCGCTGTGCTGAGACACAGAGCCCAGGCCTGCCCTCAGGGGGTGCCCCGAGTCCCACCCAGAGCCAATCTCAGGTTTAGGCTGTGGGGCCGCACTCCGGTCAGAATACCCAGGCTGGGCACTCCGGGTCCCACGGGCTCCTAATTCCCTGTTCCAGTCATGACTATTGCCTCTCCCGGAAAAGTTACAACGGTCTTCAAACATCAGGCTGATGCTTAGAGAACGCAGTCCTCGTACCACGGAGAGGACAATAGTTTTCCATTTTTAAACTCAGCGAAGATCTCCCGAGGCCCCACTCTGCCCCAGGTAGCCGCGATAGCCTCAAACAAAATAGGGGAAGTCCCTGTGTTCGTCGGGCTCCCAGTCTATCGCTGGGCGGGGCCTGGGCAAGACCCTTCCCTCGCCCGGCCTCAGTTTCCTCATCTGCTAAATGGAGGCAATGACCCCATTCGCCGGGGCTCGTGTGGGCATTAGGTGGTGTCACCGAGCGTGTTCCTGGTGCTGGTGGCTGCAGCGTGTGTCAGAGTGTATTTTATGTCGAGCCCTGCACGGGGCACCGCAAGGACACGAAGGTGGCATTTGCATGGAAGAAAATGTACAGTCAGGACATCGGGGGGTGCTTTGTAGAAACGCTTTAGGAAATGCCCTCGTGTGCACTGTCTAGTCAGGGTGTCTGCCATGGCCCCAGGAGCCAGGCAGGCTCCAGGAACTCTTAAGAGGGACCTGCAAGGTGTGCTTAGGGAGGTGGGGTTGAGCGGTTCTAGAAGGCGCTGTCACGCCCCGAGGCTTGGAGGGCTTTGCCTGCAGAGGGCCAGAGGCAGGATGGACAGACCGGCCGGCGAGTAGGACTCCAGCCTCTTGCGTAGTGACTGGCCCATGTGCCTTCCTGACATGGAAGGTATTTTGGGGGAAAAATGCATGGTAAGGGACCAGTGACCAGGTCCCCGTTTCCGGTGACCCTGAGTTTGCTGGTCTGTAAAGTGGAGATGTCCCCTGCACACTTGGGCCCCGGGAGAGGACGTGCGTGTGCCACGGGAGCACGTGGAGCCACCATCCTCCCGGCACCGCTCTGGCCTTGCAAAATGGGCCTGACATAAAACTGCTAGACCAGGGGCGCTGGTGGCCTGTCGAGTCTGTCTCTTTGCCTGGGTGGGAAACCGGGCGTCCCTCCTCGTGACGGTGAGGTTCTGGCTTCTCCGCGGTGTGTCTGCCACTGCACAGTACCTCTTGTTCCTGACTATACTGTGCGGAAGCCAGCTGGGGCTGGCTCGCGCAGGCCCTCGGCAAGGGACCCCTTCCCAGTGCAGGGGTCTGGGCCCCAGAGCTGGGTGATGAAGGTTCGAGTTCTGCCTCTACCTCCTCGTAGTCGTGCGATGCTCCCCGTGACTTAACCTTTCCAAGTCCTTGCCCTTGGCTCTTAATAGAGGTCGTAACTGTCCTTATCTCTTGGACGGCAAACTGAACCACTCTAATCACTGGAATCTCAGTCATCGTTGAGCGCTTCGTCCAGGTGCAGATGGCCGTGAGCCCGTCCCCAGATGGCGTGTGTCATTATCTTTATCCCTACTGTTAGTACCCTGTCCAGTCTCACCCGAGCCCTTCAAGGGCTCGCCCCACTTTGCAGATGAGCATACTGAGACTCCAGCGACCAAGGACCCAGGTCACCTGACCTACAGGGAGCAGAGCTGGCTGTCAGGCCAGACCTGCAGGCTCTACAAGCCTGGCCCTCCTGCTGTCAAGCCCTCTGTCCCTGACCCCTTGGGTCCCCAGCCAGCGCAGGCAGCCTCCGCTGCAGCACAGAGCCTCGGCGGCCACTGGCTCAGTGGGGAGCCTCAGGGCTTAGTGTGGGGACTGTGCTGTGTGCTGTGGGGACTGTGCTAGTGTGGGCCCTGGCTGTGTGACTAGCATGGGGTGGGGCCGGGGGGTGTGGACAAGGCAGGCAGAGCCTGACCAGCAGGGCTACCCATGGGCTGCGTGGGGGGTGGACGAGGATGGATGAAGGGCTGTCGGGAGGCCGGTGGAGGGGGCGCTCCAGGAAGCGGCCCTGAGAGAGATGGGGAGGCCAGAGAAGGGAGTCCTGGGGCTCGCACTGCAAGGGCACAGTCGATGGGACATGAAGACCTGGGCGTGAAGAGCCGGGAGGGCCAGGGGGAGTCTGCGCAAGGCAGCTGCTCAGAGCAGGCTCGGGGATTGGGGAAACTGAAGAAGCCCCTGGGAGGAACGAGGCGGGGCAAGGGAGCCGAGCAAAACCCAAAGTTAAGAGATTTGGATCCTTTGCAAGCAGTGGGGGATTGTATGACCAGACAAGAGGGAGGCCAGGGTGCTAGAAGGAAGACCATGGCTTTTTTTTTTTTTTTAAAGGCTTTTGTTTTTTGTGTTAAAGCTGAGAGAGAGCTGCTGTTAGCTCTCTAACCACACTCTCTAACCGCCCCTCCTTTGTCTGGTGCCCTTGGCCATGGGGGGGCGGGCAGTGAGGAGCCCAGGGAGGGTCAGAGGGAAGGTCGGTTCCGGAAGGACTGCCTTGTTTCTGCAGGTCACCTTTCTGCCGGAGTGTAGATAGATAACCCACCCGAGCTTTGACGTTCGAGTCACCAGAACAGCCCCGCCCCGCATCGCATCAGGGCACCCACTCTGTGGCGGGTGTGGTGTTCTTTGGTCTCGATTTGGTTTTCCATCCTGTGGATTACCATAATCTCTTCATTCTGATAGTGACAGACATTCCCACGGTTTCCAGTCGGGAGGACAGTTACGAACAGTACCGCCGTGAACATTCTAGTAGGCGCGTTTAGTTGCCGAACCGACATCGTTCTGTTCCGTGTGTGCCGTGACGCGGAGCTGGCGAGTCGTGGGGAGGGTTTAATCCAGCTCTAGTGGGTCCAGCTAAACGGTGTGCCAGCGTGTTTGTCACGGCCCGCCGCCAGCACGTCCCGTCCTCACACGTGCTCTTGTCACCTTTCTTCTTGTGGCCATTCCGACGGGCATGTGATGGCACCCTGTCTCGACTGGCATTTCTCTGAAGACCCATGACCTTGTTGTATGTTTTACGGGCCATTTAGAAACCTTGGGTGATGGGGTTTCCAGACTTTGCCCATTATCTCCCAGTGGGTTATCGGCCCAGCCGATTTGTCGAGGTTCTTTATGTTCTAGATACAAGGCCTTCCGTAGACAGACAGACGGTAAATATTGCCTCCTTACCCTCTTACACATGTCTTCGGATGGTCAGAAGTGCTTCACTTACACTTAGTCCAATTCCTCAATCTTTTGGTTGACCTTAACCCTTCATGGCTGATGTTTTTCTGTCCAGGTTAACTTATCCCAAGGCCATAAAGATGTTCTTTTTACGTTTTTTTTCTAAAAGCTTCCTTGATGGAGTGGAGGCGGGTGGGAGGGATGGGCTGGCTGCGTGATGGACCCTGAAGAGGGTATGTGCCATGGTGAGTGCTGTGAAATGTGTCAGCCTGATGATTCACACACCTGTACCCCCGGGGCAAATAATACATTATATGTTAGTAAAAAAAATTTATATGTACAGCATACAGTTGGGTCACTGGTTTTAGCCCATTATTTAAAAAAATAAAAGCTTGATCATCTCTAAAAAAAAAAAAAAAAAAACTTCCCTTGGTGGGAATGCAAGCTGGTGCAACCGCTCTGGAAAACAGCGTGGAGGTTCCTCAAAAAGTTGAAAATAGAACTACCCTATGACCCAGCAATTGCACTACTGGGAATTTACTTTAAAGATACAAATGCAGTCATCCAAACGGATATTTGCCCCCGAATGTTTATAGCAGCAATGTCCACAATAGCCAAACTATGGAAAGAGCCTAGATGTCCATCAACAGATGAATGGATAAAGAAGATGTGGTATATATACACGATGGAATACTATGCAGCCATCAAAAGAAATGAAATCTTGCCATTCGCAACGACGTGGATGGAACTAGAGGGTATCATGCTTAGTGAAGTAAGTCAATCAGAGAAAGACAATTATCATATGGTCTTCCTGATATGAGGAAGTGGAGATGCAACATGGGGGACTGGGGGGGCAGAAAAAGAAGAAAAGAAACAAGATGGGATTGGGAGGGAGACAAACCATAAGTGACTCTTAATCTCACAAAACAAACTGAGGGTTGCTGGGGGGAGGGGGTCGGGAAAGGTGGGTGGGGTAATGGACATTGGGGAGGGTATGTGCTCTGGTTAGTGCTGTGAAGTGTGTAAACCTGCCGATTCACAGACATGTACCCCTGGGGATAAAAATATGTTTATAAAAAAAAAAAAACTTCCTTGAGGGGCACCTTTTAGGATTCTTAGGATGGCTCAGTCATTTAAGCATCTGACTCTTGGTTTCAGCTCAGGCCATGATCTGTGGGTCCTGAGATCAAGCTCCACACCCAGCTTCTCCCTCTGCCCCTCCCCCTGCTTGTGCACTCTCTTTCTCTCTCTAAAATAAATAAATAAAAAAATTTTTTAATAAAAAAAGCTTCCTTCAGTGTAGCTTTTATTTATTTATTTTTCAAGATTTTATCCATTTATTTGAGAGGGAGAAAGGGAGGGAGGGAGAGAAAACACAAGCAGGCAGAAAGGCAGAGAGAGAAGCAGACTCCCCGCCGAGCAACCGTCCTTCAGCGCCCGTGTTGACATCAGTCAGATACCCATGATTGACCTGTGAAATGCCAGTTTCTAGACTGTTCTGTCCCTTCGATCTGCTTTTTTCTCCCTTCGTCAATACTGCACTATGCTGTTTTCTGTGATTTTGAAGTCACTCTTGACTTTGTATCTGGTAAGCCACATCCAGCTTTGTTCTTTAAGGATTCTCTTGGCTTCTTTGGGCCCCTGACATTTCCGTGTAGAAACCAGCATGTCAGTGTCCACCAAAACCAAAGAGGGACTAAAACCAGCCCTGCTGGGGTTTTAGTCGGGATTGGATCGCATGTGTAAATTAATTGGCACCTTATACTATGGAGTCTCCTGGTCCACAGACACAGTTGTATGCCCTGAGGAGGCCTTTCGAACCGTTTGTAGTAGCAATTAAAGGCTTGTTAAGGAGAGCGGTGCATCCTTCTAATGATGCTAATAGTAACTCAGACCCGCTCCCTTTGTCCTCAGCCTCCACCCGGCTCGCGCCCGGGGACGGAACCTTCCAGGGTGGCTCCTGGTCAGAGACCCCTGGGTATGATGGTTCCCTCAGGAGTCCGAAGGGACCCCCGCTGCCCCCACTTTACTCACCCATAGAACACAGCACTCAGCGTGGGGCACCTCTCTTGTCAGATGGGCATTTGTGTTTCTGCCTGCCCTGGGGCAGTGAGGGTCCCTCACCCGCGTGGGACCCTCACGTGGGACATTCAGAGAATAGCTGTTCCTAGCACTAAGCCTGTTCCTGGGGCGGACTGGCCCACGGGCTGACCTTGGCTTCCCCGGGGGGGTTTTAGATCTTGGAATGAGAACATTGTTTTAAATTAGAAAATTTAGGGGCATCTGGCTGGCTCAGTCAGTTAAGCGTCTGACTCTTGATTTTGGCTCAGGTCATGATCTCGGAATCATGAGATCGAGCCCCACGTTGGACTCCATGCTGGGAATGGATCCTGCTTAAGAGTCTCTCTCTCCGTGTCTTTCTACCCCTTCTCCCCCCCCCCAAAAAATAAATTAGAGCATTGAAAAGGCTGGCACATAAAACCCAGACTTACAGCTTCCCTTGGGGAAAAAAAAAACCATCAGAGGAGTGGTGGAGCTGAACGGGGTCACCCTTGGGGGTCTGCACCCAGCCCAGGCCGCTGGGCTCTTCTTCTGCTCCCTTGGAGGTAAGGGGCGCCGCGGAGCCCCCACACATACCTCGGCTTCATGCCTGGCGCCTGAGAGAGCTTTAAAGAAAAACAAAGCTTTTTATTGTGGAGCCTTTCAAACAAACCCCATCGCACAGAGCGCAGAAGAGTGTACTCGAGCGCCAGCGCCGGTGGCAGGCGGAAACAGCTCTCCAGCCAGCCGGAGTCCTGTTCCCCCGTCCCTGCGGCTCCTGGCTTATCTGAGAGCCATTGTGTTTCACGAGCAGTCCTGCCAACTTGGTGAAATCTGAAAAAAAGGAGTGATTTCATAGCAGATCACAGAGATCTTTCCTATGAGATGATGTGAAATGTGAAAATGGTCCCGCCTTCTAAAATCCGAGGGCCCTCCTGTCTGCACGCAGCTCGGAGCTGCCCTCCCAGCCAGAAAAGCCAGCCCCAAGCTCCCAGATCCCCAGACCCTCAGGAGCGTGTGTTCATAGTTCCTGATTAACAGATGGATTTTTTTTTTTTTAAACACTTTTTTAAAAAATTCAGGATCTAAGCAAAACGGCAGTTGATAATTAGATCTTGTAAGTCCCTCTTCTGGGGGGTCAGGTGTGTTGGGCTATCATCCACCTGCAGCAAAACACGCCGTTTTAAACTATACAGTTCGGGGCGCCGGGGTGGCTCAGCCAGTGACACGTCCGACGCTTGGTCTCGGCTTCTGGCTTCATCTCAGGGTTGTGAGTTCAAACCCTGGGCTGGGCTCCATGGGGGGCACGGAGCCTACTTAAAAAAAAAAAAAAGTCCGGTTTGATGAGTTCTGCCAGAGGTATGTGGTTGTAGAACCAGTGTTACAGTCAGACAGAAAACATTCCTCCGTTCCCCAAGTTCCCTGTGACCCCACCCACCCCCCACGAGTGACCGCGATCTTATTTCTGTCGCTATAGTTTTTGCCTTTTCCCAGGTGTCCTGCGAATGGAATGACGTGGCTACAGCCTTTCGCGCCTGCGTCCTCCTCCTTAACGTGGCAGGAAGTCTCGCCCGGGACGGGCTGCCCCTCCATCCCTCGTGTCTCCCCGCAGCGTTTTTGTTCCAGAAACCAGACCATTTGTTTCAGTTTCCCACAGTCCGGGTTTTGCTGATGGCATCCCACTGGGGCTTGCTTCTGAAAAGCCACAAAGGAGCTCATTTGCCAGCGTGACCTTCATCTCGGGGCTTGCTTTCGACCGAAGGGCTGGGAAGGCCGGGAGTCAAGGCTGACAGCATCATGTCTGTCCGTGTAAAGTAGTTCTTCCACGCCCAGCTCGGGATCACTTTCTCTAGAGAGAGGTGCTGGGCTCTGGCGGACGTGAAAACAGGAGCACACACGAGCGGGACGAGGCGGCAGGTGCAGGGGAGAGGCCTCTGTGAACCCAGTGGGGCATGTCGAGCAGAAGCGTGTGCGGGAGCTCAGGGCGAGCACCGGCGGGGTGGCTCTGGGAGGGGCATCCCCAGGCGAGGTCACCAAGGGAGTTGGTTGTCAGGATGGGAGTTGAGGGTCACTGAGGGAAATGGGGGCCCCCGCCCGGGGGTCTGCAGGGCTGGAGGAGCGAAGCTGGTGACTCCCACCGAGGCTGAATGGGAAGCTATCCCTGAGGGAAACAGCAGCCCCTTGGAGCCTCAGAGCACCCCAAGTGATGAGGGCTGAGGATCCCTGAAGACCCCTGGGAAGGGCCGTGACGGGCTCGAGGAGCCTGTCTGGGGATTCCTGTGAGCTGTGCTCGGCCACGCAGGCTGGGACGGGGGAGGCACAGCCTGCTCTGCTGGTGGGCGGTCGTGGCCTGCCATGGCTCTGGGCTCTCATGGCCTGGAGTTGGCTTCCTGCTCCCCCCCAACCCCGCCCCCATCCTCGCTGTCCTTGGCTGTGAAGTGGGGATAGAAGTCCTTGCCCACTTGGCAGTGTAAGGGGCGGTTAAAAGAAATACGATATAGAGCCCCTTGAGTACTAGCCGGCATACGGTAGGCACTCAGGAAGTCAGAGTGCCCATTCCCTGTTTTGGCTTTGACCCGTGCCCTCCCACAGGCCTC